>WOXC01003027.1:540000-669556 GCA_011680675.1 Gymnobelideus leadbeateri
TTGCATCTCTAATTAACTGTCTGTGAAAGTCCCCAGTGTCCAGAAGTCTAGAGCAGGGGTTTCCAACCTGTGGGCCTCAGACCATTGGATTTCTTCAGAAACGTTGCAAGGGATGTCCATGAAATAAATAGTGTGCTTATGCCATTTAATACTTAAAGGAGGCTTTTTCATAGATTTAGAGCAGGAAGGAAAAAGGGATTTCAAGCTGGAATGGGCTTCAGAACCTATCTAGTCTAATCCCTTCATTTTACAGATGAGGAAACTGAGGTCCATAACGGTTGAGTGGCTTCTCTCTACGTTGTATATGGAAGACTTGGGGTGTGAACAAGTATATTAACCACTTTGCTATTGTGATTTAATTTTAAAAATCATAATCATCAGGGAATTTATAGCAGTTTTTTTCAACTTCAAGTTTTTCTTTCCCCTCACCTTAGTCAATAGATACTAACTGTACAACTACTACCGTGTGTAGGAACATATATTTTAAATGATTGGAAACCTATTAGTCTAGAGAATTCCCTTCCAGCAACATCAAGGAACAAGCAGCAATTCTCTCTGTTCTCCTCTGCACAAGCCTCCCAATCCCTCACTCTTCCAAGTTCAGCTCAACATCTACCTGACTCAGCAGAGGCCCCAGGAATCATCAGAACCCCATGCCAATCCCCCAAGCTGGGGCTGACTGGAAAATTTGTGTGGTCACTGTGTTGTTTGTTTCCATAATGAGAAGACCAGAAAAGCTGACGATGCCCCTTGAAAAAGAAGAAGAAAAAGAAAACACCCAACAATCCCAATCCTATAAATAACCCTAATTAAAGTGAATACACCCCCTCACTCTGATCTCCTTCTAAATTCTGCTGGACATCATGGGAGGTCCCTGAAGCAGAATCTTAAAAGCTTGCCAACAATAACGTAGCTTGGAAAAGAAGTCATTACATTGCTCCTGTGTTCCTTGCCAGCTCAGATCTGACCCTTTTCTAGGGCCCATAGCTATTCACTCTCTCTCCCCCCTTCTTCTTTGAATAGAACCTTCAGAATTTCCCCTTGTTATCTCCTGAAATCCCAACTGTTATCGAGTTGATTTACTAAAGCAGTTCATCAGGGCTTAATTCATCACATAATTAAAATAGGGACATGAGGATTTCCCCCCGAGGGAGGATTTGAAGTTGTTCATTTCTTTTATAAAGTGGCCAGATAACATGAGACACATGGCAGACATTTCTTTCTTTCAGGAGAGTTTCACTGGGGAGAAACCACTGGGCCAGGATGAAGGGGTCCCAGGGAGCATTTCTACTATTACAAGGACACTCTGACTGGAGCTGGGAATCCGGAGCGTGGTTCCAGGAGCACAGGAGGAATTCAATAATTTTTGCTGTTGCCAAATCCTATATGCATGCAGAAGAATCTTTGGCATCCTATCCTGGTCTTCATTTTTCTATCTCTAGGGAAGAGGACTGGAGAGTGTATATTCTTATATAGAGATAAAGATAATGGGAATTTTTAAGCAGAACCAGATAAAAAAGTTAGGAACAAAATAAAATCATACACTCATAAAATATTAAGATTCAAAGAGACCTTAGGTTCATCTAATCCAGTCTCTTTACAGGTAAAGAAACTGGGTCTTTGAGAAGGAGAAGTCCAACAAAGAATACACAAGGTCATACCCCTGGCCATAGCTGGGAAGACAAGGGCTTTTGTTATTGTTGTTGTTTTGTTTTGTTTTCCCAAGGACAGAAAAGAGCTCTAGCTCTTCTTTACTTCTGTGCTGGTAGGAATATCTTGTGAATTTTCCTCTTTTCCTTTGGGTAAAGTTATATTAGTTCTATAGTTCTGAACACTAATGAAATTAACTTATTTAGCCTTGTTGGCTGTAGGGTCGTGGGGAATTCATCCATGAATTAGGGTTAGGAATGTCCGAATTAACAGTACCAAAGAACAAATAAGTAAAGTAACTTTGTTAGCAGATAGCTAATTTATATTAATGCCCAACTTATTTATGTAGTAAGTCAGAAGTTTGTTTATTTTAACTGTAGCAGAGCAGGTCACTGGTTCATAGGACTACAGACTTAGAATTGGAAGAGATCTTAAAAGCCATCTAGTCTAACCCCCATCATTTTATAGAGAAGGAAACTGAGGATCACTGTGGTTAAATGAACTGCCCAATCTTATAGCTAGTATTGGAGGTGGTCTTCCTAGCTATTCCTAGCTCTAAGTAGAGTATACTATCCATTATACCATGCTGTCTCTAGTTAAAGAAGTCCTGGAGTGAAGATTTTTATGAATTATTAATTACTCCTTTACCTATTTTTGGAAATGAAGATTTTCTTCTTGTGAGGGTAGCTCTGTGTGGGAGGGTGAGTAGTATATGGAATTTCAAGACTTTTACTCTTTATGCATCTTTCAGAAATCATAGTGGGTAATTTTTTTTTTACCAGAATCACCCACTGCCCTCAGCATGTGAATTTCTCCACTGGGGGGAGAAAGTCAATACTCCTAAGCAGGAGATCAAATTCAGTTTCTGTAGTCATTTGATACACTCACTTTCATTTTATATGCTTCAAGTTCGGGGCAGCAATTAGTTTTTATTAAAGTTGATGCTGGTGGTGCTGGTAGAGGTGACTTTCATCAAAAACAAGGCTATGATTTTCTTGAGCATTTTGCATCATTTACATATTTTAACCAGTTTTCAAAATATTGATTTTCAATAGTTACCAGGGAGGAGTACTCTGTGGCTACTATTTCTCAAGAGTCTTGATCCTACCCCCTCAATCATATCTCCTAACCTTGCAATTAAAATAGACATTCTTCCACTGTCCGAGACAAATTGAGGGATGGAAGGGAAAGGCAAGCCTAGGTTGAAGGGCTCTTGTTTGTAGTGGACAAAGACAAAAATAGAAGATCCTCTCACAACTCCTGTTTAAAGAAGATTTTATTCTGGCATACCTAACAATCTTAAAGGTACAGTCATATTTCAACCTCTATATAATGGGGTAAGGTTATTTCAACCAGTTGTAAATTATCATATATAAATATGCACATATATAGTCACATGTTTGTGTATATATTAATACAGACATATATGTATATATATATCCATACTACATTCAAGTTACATTTTACTATGCTTAAACATTTCTGTAGACTTACAAAAGTGCTTAACATTTCTAGTAAGTAATCCCTTCCAAATTATAAGGGTTAGGGGAGTGGTGCTGCTGGAAAATCTGCGTCTGGAAAATCCACATAAAATTTTTTGACCCTCTCTTCACCACAGAAGAAGTCTGAATTTTTTCTTTTTCTTTTATGGGTTTCTTGCAGTATCTTATTGTAAATTTTGTGTTGATATTATACAATACTATCGACATATTCTATGCATTTCTGAGTTTCTAAGCATTTCTCTGACATCCACTGGTCTTAGTGTGTCATCTGCTCCTTCCATAAAACTTCCTCAAAATTCCCATTTAATTTCTTATGCTGACCTGTGGAATGTTGAAATCATGACAGAAAAAGTCACAATTGTGGCAGGAATAACTGTGGTAGAGAGCACAGCTCAATACACTTGGAACTGCACCATATATATGAGACAAAGTTTGCTTCAAAGACTTCCATAATGAAGAAAATTCCATTTTGTCATGTGAAAAGAATGCTGAATTCTGAAATCAAGGGACCTGAGTTTGAACTCTGGTCCCAAAGCTTTCTAGTTATATGATCCTGGGTAAGTCAATTGGATTGTCTTCTCCTTTCTTCACCTATAAAATGGAATAATAATATTCCAATTACCTACCCCAGAAGGTTGTTTTGAGAAAAGTGCTTTATAATCTGTAGAGCATTGTATAAAAGTGAGTCGTTATTTTCTTTAACGACTGGGAATAATAGACATGACTATTGCCTGAGCACCTTCTACAAGAAGGGAAAGAGGTGCCTGTTAAAGACAGAGCTGTCCCAACTCCAGGATGCATGGTGATGCCATTTGAAGTGGTGGTGGGCAAGAAAGGAAGCCTCTTTATAAAATCTGACTTGTAGGTTGTAATTTATGCCACCATTCAGAAGGAAAGTGTGGCAGCTGTGCATTCTTCCATTCTCCGTGGATCTCAAGGACCAAACCACCCAGGAACAAAAGATGAAAGTCAAGAGTGAGATCAGGTTTGACTCATTCTCCATCTATGCATAACTGCCTGGAGTGGACAATGGCAGCTGGAGGATTGTTGACATGTTTTGTGTCCAGCGCTAACCATTATCCAGAGAAGTTAACAGCGATGAGTTAGGGGATGGTGGAGCAAATTTGCCATATGGGCAAGTGGTGCCTGTGCTTTTATTAAAGCATCAGAACACAAGTTCCATAAACGCTGTCCGTGAACCTACGGTTTCCATGATTTTTGTTCTTGTATGTTCTCTCTTACTTACCTCTATACAGCTAGAAATGTAGTTATCTGAGAGGAGGTATAATGAGAAAACAAAACCAAAACTAACTTTGCTTGGGAGGCAGAAGACCTCAGTTCAAATTCTACTTTCTCACTTACTACCTTTGGAACTTGGGGCACTTAGCTTCCCTGGGCCTCAATTTCCTCCTCTATAAAACTAGGGGGTTGAACTAGATGGACTCTGAGGGCTCTTTCAGCTTTCAATCTATGATACTAATGTTGCTTCTGGGTTCACCACTCTTCAATCCCATTTGAGAGTGTAAGGTGAATTTCTCTGCCGGAGGGAAGATGTCTTATAGTGGAAAGATGCTTAGTTTCCCTTTAGCAGATCTTTTTTATGAGAGAGAAGATTCTGTTGATATCACATTACACACAGTAAGCCAAATAATTTGACCAATTGGTTTCGGAAGAGAGGACTTGGAATTACAAGATATCTATCTATTCCATGTCTAATGGATGTTGGGTAAATGAAAAATGGGAGGTGGGCCAATGGACAATTTGCTCTGCCTGATGCCAACTCACGTGGATACTTGGGGAACTTACTTCTAGGCCTGTATGAGGAAACATTTTGCTCTTTTCTTCAGAGCATGTGCACTTATTCTGAGGTTATTCTGTGAGTCTGTTCATTGTGTGGTAAAGAAAAACCTTCTTAACTGGTGGTTGAGCTGGAACTGTGTATACAAAACATTTACAAACAGGCTAAATTTGGCTCTTTCCTGTTAGAGAATGAAGCAAGGAGTTCTATAAACCTTTAGGTGAGGAGAGAAGTAAGCACCAGAGCCCTGTTCTTTCTACTTGGGAAAACATGAAGCCATGCGTGCATGGAATGGTTTTTTTCTGTACGTATAATGTTTTGTTCTTTCTTGCTCTTACACGAATGACTGTAGGAGACAGAATGGACTAGACCATGATTTTATGAGCTTCAGAAGGTTGGAAAAGTCACAGGAGGTCTGAGAACTGGAGTCTATAGCAGAGTTTTTGCCAACAGATAAATTCAGTCAACCCTGAAGAGTGACTTGCTTGACACAGCCCAGGAGTGGCAGCCAAGCCACCCAGGTTTTGCAAGTGAAGGAGTGGCTTATTCAAAAGTGAATTTGGTTCAGCAAATGTTTGTAGCAGCTGCTTTAAGTATGAGCCCACTTTTCTCAGGGACTGAGTTGGTTGAGCAGAAAATGTATCCTATTTCAGGGGTTGTGTTTGTAGTTTTATTCATGCTTTGAGCAAATTGTTCTTCATAAAAGTTGACTGATGTTAATTATATTAAAAACTATATTGAGGGACTAACCACTGATGATGATATTAGAGTGAACACAGAAGAATGGGGGCAGGAACCAATAGCATTAGAAGAACCTCACTGGTCTTCAGAAGAACCTTGAGGGGGAGGTGTAGCCAGCCAAGCTTTGGGGAATTCAACCTGCTGGTGCACATGTGGGTTGGGAGAGCATGTCTAGAGACTGGTGGGGGAGTGGTGGGGGAGATAACAATGGGTCAGTCACATAGTAAATTGGAGAGCTACCAGATAGATAATTGAAGTGCTCCATGGGTATCCTTTTTATTTGAGGGGAATGAAATAAAGACTTCCAGCATGTTAAATGGACCACCTAGGATGAACTAATGGGAGGACATGGACACAAAGAAGGGTTATATAGGGAAGTATGGCATGGATGAGATTGAAAATCCATTGAGTTCCTTGAAAATATCTAAAATCTGATTTGAGGGTCACAACCGCATATGCTTACTCATTCTTCTGCTGCCCTTTGGATCCCATCTTAAGGAAAATACAGAGACAGAAGGTGATGGAGATGAAGAGACAGTGCAAAGAAGCAGAAATCATTATCTGCGTATGGTCAAAAATTAGACTGTGGTATAACTGAACCAATTCACCTGGATTGGCACCCAGCTGATACGGCTGAAGGACATCTGAAGAGAGTGACTATATTCCTGTGTAGTGATTGCTATGGATTCTTTCTCCAAGAGCAACTTGACTAGCTATACTTCCTCTTCAAGATTCTTGGGGTACTCCTGAGGTATTTGAGGTATCTCCCTAGTGCCATTGACTTGAACCCTCCTGTTATGCTCCCTTCATTGTTAGCTACTAGTAATTAAGACTTCAGTACCTTTTAACAAATTAACATAAATTAGTTTTTAAAATAGGATACATCCAGGTCCAGATTAGGGAGAATAAGACATCTCTTGAAGTGGTTGCATTATTCAAATTTACATGGCATATTTCCAATGGACTGGAATTAATTACCATATATCACACAATTATAACTTTGAAAAGTGTTCATTTGAATAGTTCAGCCGCTTCAAAGGATCTATTATTTGAGCTAATCAGACTTAGATTATTTGTTTCACAGGTACAACAAGAATAAAAGTCAAAATATTTCCCACCTATAGCTTTCCCTATAGCCCCTTGGTCTCTGGGGAGAATGTGTATAGTCACTAGTTTTTAAAATAGCTTTGGTCCCACAAATTTTACATCTGAATGTGGCTTCACTCCTGGAAGATTCTGTCTCTCATGTACTGCTGGACTGGGTGCCTTTAATTGTTAATGGGATTTAAGATTTTTCTCCACTCAATAGGCCTCATGTGGAGCCCATTAAGGGAAGCTTACTTAGGGGAGACTTACTTGTAGAAAGGCTTTCACACCTTTTGCTAATTTCTAATTAGGTACTGAAGGGTTGTGATGTCTTCTACTTAGCTTTGGGGGCTTGCTTATGAGAAGGATCTTGTTATTCTCTGATCGAGATTCTGAATGGCCATATGTTCAGAGCTCCCCACCTGCTCAGAATGTAAAGGTTCTCTCGATTCAGGGATGTATGGAAAATTTATAGTTGATTCAGATAGTCACAGGCATGTCTGTTGGTCTTTATTTCACTGCTTGTATTTTCTCCTTTTCCCCTGAACTAGTGAATGTAATTGAAAAAAATTAACTCCTTTTCTAGTAAAGGAAAGTGATCTTTTCTAACAAAAGAGATTTAAGAATCTGTGTTAGCAGCCATCCTGGGTATGCCAGTGTGGTTGTTGCTACAGTGCCCAAGGTCATGCCTTGGATTATCAATGCTGTTCTGGCTGTCCACTAAACCCAGCACAAGTTCTACTCCCTGACCTCTTGGTAGCTCATTCTTCTGACCTTTCAAAGCTCACACATCTATCCACCTTTAATATCCTTCACTTAGAAGATGGAAGAATAGATATTAGAGAAAGAATAATGGGGCTTTGAACTCTTGCTTTCATGTTAACTCTGGGTGAAAGAGGGCCTGAAGCCACTAGGATGCCCTTCCTGACATCTTCTTTTCTCCAGACTGGAAAGAGCCCACACAAGAACTGGCTCTGGCTGATCAGAGTCTTTTTGTGAATGTCCTCAATTCAAGCCCCAAAGCCAATCCAAGAAGATCCTCCTTGTCAGAAAGTTAGCTGACTGGGGTTAGTTTCAGAGTGTCTGCACAGACTCCAAGCCTTTCCAAGGTATTCCCATTATACATCATCATGTCTTTCTGGAAACAGGCTCCCCCAGCGCTTCCCCATGTGGGACTGCATCAGTTGATCATGCCACACATACCTACTCCTTATTGACCTTGGATGTATATACTTCAAGTGGGACTTTCTCTTCATGGTGTATTAGACAAAGCAATGGATGTGGGGTATGAATTTAAAACCTGGCTCTGCTGTATGACCCCAGGAAGTCACTTCTTTCTGTGACTCAGTTTCTTTCTCTATAAAATAAAAGTTGGATTAGATGATACGTAAGGTTCTTTCCACTTTAAAATCCCAGATTCTATGATCCCATGCCTATTCTGCTGCAATTATATAGTAATGGAGAGAAAGAGAGACAAAGACAGAGATATAGAGACTGAGAAAGAACCAGAGAAAGAAACAGAGAGATGGAGATTGAGAAAGAGACAGAGACACACACACAGTGAGAGACAGAGACCAATAGAGGAAGACAGACAGAGAAAGAAAGTTAAAGATAGTGACAGAGAGACAGAGAGGTGATATGGAGAAGCAGGAAGAGACAAAAAGAGATGGAGAGAGATAGGAACACAAAGATAGTGAGAGATAGAGGAAGACAGAGACAGAGAGACAAAGCTAAAGATAGTGACAGAGACAGAGAGGTGATACAGAGAAACACAGAAAGGCAGACATAGGGAAAGAAGAGACAGAGAGACATTGAAAAGCAGAAAACAAATCAATTCCATTCCCTGGAAATGGGGAAAAGAGAAAGAAGAGGATAAAGGGGATCCTACTCATGATTCTTCAACTCTTCATTTATCTGACAAGAAACTAAACAGCCTCCTTTCTTAATCATTGATTAATAGAGTATACTAATCAGCCTGTGAAAAGTTCTCTGATTCATGACTTGTCAGAAGCCAGGCAGAGGGAACCCAGGACACAAGTCTTGCTGCTTGCTGACTGTTAGCAGGGAGCATTATGATTGCTCCTCCAGGTAAAGAGCAGATGAGCAGGTCTCTCCAGTGCTAAAGTGAGGGGTTGTCCCATAGTTGAGAGTAGGTTAGACAGTAAGATAAAGAACTTAAGTGTTGCTGGGAAAACTATGGGAAAAGGTAATGAGGGAAATGACAGTGCTACTTATTGTCAGACTCAAGCCTACTTTTGACTGGAGAAGTATGAGGGAGATGGTCATAACTTACCAGTGTCAGAACCAGAGGGGTTTCTCATGAAGCATCTAGTCACCAGATTCTGGAGGAGCCAGCCCAGAGCATTCCCTCATTAGTTATCAGGATCATAGATCAAGAACTGGAATGAAACCCAGACACCAAGTAGCCTAACCCCTTCATTTGATTGAAGAGACTGAGGTCCAGAGACATAAGTGGATTTGTCCAAGATCATCCAGAGAGTAAGGTTCAATGTCGGAGTTCAACTAAGGTCCTCTGACTTTGTGTGCAATGTTCTTCCCACTGTACTATGCTTACTGCAATGTTGATTGACTCAGTCATATTTCTTAGCTTCATTATCAATGAATATCAATTTCTTAGCTTCATTATCAATGAATTCTTCCAGCAGAATTCCAAAATAATGTGTCAAAGTTGGTGAGTTTCTCTCTCATTCAAGCCAAAAATGCTCCAAAGATAGCAAAGGATATATGAAGCTGTGTAAGTCTAGAGTTGTCCTTATCTTGCCATTTCTAGGCTTCTCAGCTGAGTGCTGGAGTGCATATTTATAACCCAGTTTTCTCAAGCTAGTGAGATATTTAGAGATAGGTGAGGTGGGGAGACAGTGGAAGAAGAAGAAACTGGAATCTGACGGTTCCTGGCCCATGAGTGTGCTCACATGGGGAGACTCCTGTAGCATCATTTGTCTAATTTACCTATATAACATCTCTCAGATTCAACCCCATCCTTACCCTATGTAAGACCTTTAAATATCAATATTTCTGAACCAAGGCCCAACAAATTTGGTACCTTTTGGGGAAGTACTTTCCCAATAGTCTTCCTTTATCCTAACTCACTTAACAGGAGATTTAGCTATAATGATCTATTATCAAAGGGCTGGCTTAATTGAATGCTGCTTGCGATTTTTCCTTGTGGATGATGTCAGCTCTTGCCCTGGAAAATGGAGACAATGATATGAAACCACTATCATGTTCAGCTCTGACTTTTATCATAATCCCCTCTGAGTGTCACTGGATAAAGTCTGGCAGTCATCAAGAGTTGGGAAAGATACGATGTTCACTCAGAATTCAAGTTTGGATGAGCTCTCTTCATTTCCCCCCCCTCCCCCTTTCTTCTGAATTGCCTCTGGGACACTACTTAGCAATTTGTCCCTTATGTCTACACACCCCCGCAGCACTGCAAGTTTTTATCAGAGCCTGGTGCCTAAATTCCCTCGACCCCTAACTAGTGTGTAGACTCAGCGAGTATAAACACAATCCCTGGCATTAATCACGGGTAATAGAAACCAGAGATGAACTGTCACGTAGCTGGCTATCGGGCTGCTGAGTCAATGCAACCTTCTTAAAACACACTGGGAAACATACACACAGGCTGGGAACAGCGCATGAAAGAAATTCCAAAGAACATTTTTCTTTTCTTTTTTTTTCTTTAAAAGGAATTCTGTAATTGGGGGAAGAACATAAAGGGATTAAAAATAGGAACAAGAACTAAGGATCTGTGAAAAAGAAAAAGTGGAAGAAAAAAGGGTTTTTATTGTCTATATGCCACACTCCAAGGGCAAGAGGTTTAATTATTTCAATGTGGAAAAAAAGTCATTTATTCCATGACTCCCACCCCATCCCATCTGCATTTCCCAGCCTTCTCCATTGACTAGGAAATATCTCAGGATCATAAAAACCCGTGACTATTTCTTCCCATCTCCACTCCCCCTACCCTCAACTTAAAATATAAGACCTTAATCATAGTCATCCTTCCTCTATGCCACACCATGTTACTTCTCTATTAATTCTTTTCTATGGCAGTGCTGGTCATCATGTAGCATCGACCCTGTAAACTACGTTGGCCAATAGCAGTAAAAAACAATCTGGAAAAATGTTGTTTGTCTAAAATCATTGTCATCACTGAACATTACAGTCATATAGGCATGGGAAAATATATGCTATGCCTTGAAATTTTTTGAGCAGGGGCAGTATGGCCACTTGTTGGGATATTACAGTATATTACAGGAATACAGATATTACAGAAAAGATTCCTTTTATGCATATATGGCACTAGATGGCTGTCAAATTCCCTTCCAGTCCTCTAGTTCTGTGATTTTGTGATTTTATCACCTGACTAGCTAACTCTAAGCCCCCTGGCACCCCCATACATACCTTGTGGGAGGAAGCAAGGGAAGCAGAAATAATCTCAGAACGCATCTAGGTGGTATAGTGGAATGCATACTGAACCTGTGGTAAGAAGACCTGAGTAAAAATCTGGTCCCAGAAGCCCTACTTACTAGCTGTGGGACTTTGGAAAAGCACTTAATATCGCCCTGCCTCCATTTCCTCATCTGCAAAATGGGGACGACCATAGCACCTACCTCCTAGGATTGTTGTGAGGATAAAATGAGATATTTATAAAATACTTTGAAAAACTTAATGTATTATATAAATGTTTGCTATGATGATGATGGTGGTGGTGGTGGATACAATACAGAGATGTATTTGGCAGGATAACCAGGTACCCAAGACTCCTCAGGTGAATTTTCATCAGCTAAGAGACTCATAGAATGAGATACAAAGAGAAAAGTTACACAAAACTATTATCCCTTGTTCCTGATGATAGAAAAGAGTTAAATATTCTGAGACTGGTCCCTACTCATAGAGTTTCCATTCAGTCAATCACCCCATCCACAGGCAGACTTAACATAAAGACCAGTGAGTACAAGTAATAAAAATAATCATAGTTGCTAACATTTGTATGAAACAATTTTGGCAAAGAATTTTTACCTACCTCGTTTCCCCATTTCATAGATAAGTGACTTGCCCAGGGTCACACAATTAGTTTAATATCTGAGACAGGATTTGAACTTAGATTTTTCTGACTCCAAATCCAGCACTTTATCCATGTTAAATATAGACATAGATACTAAACAACACTGAAGTCAGTGTCATTGGGTCATACAATAAATTTGCCTTAACTGAAATGTTCAGGAGAATTTCACAAGGAATGAAACTTGGAATTAATTGAAGATTGATTTTTATTGTAAAGGTTTTTTTGCTAAGGTCGACTGCCCCCAACATTTATCTATTTTGGGCTTTATATTCTGTAGACTTAAAAAAAAGCATCAGAGGGAGCACCAACTGTGGAGCAAATCCTAAGAGGGGGAATGTAATCCAATCCAGCAAGAATTTATCAAGCACTCCCTGTGTGGAAGGCATTTTGCTGGGCACTGGGGCTACAAACTCAGAATGCAGAGCAATCTTTGCCTTCAAGGCTAGGTCCTGCCCTGTCCACTTACCCCAAGTTTAGGGCATGATCACCTGCATGTTCTATAGGAAGAAAAAAGTGATTGAAAGTGGGAAGATTTTTTTTTATCCTCTCTTTCATTCTCTTTTTCTCTTTAAGGCACCTCAAGAGATGGTGAGCTAGGAGGACTGGGGCTCTTTAAAAAGATGCCAAATGTCACAGCAAAGGGTAGAAAAAATCAAAACAAAGCAAAACAACATGTCTCCTAGGATGAATTTTCCCACACAAAACTCAAGCCCTGCACAGAAATGTGAAGAATGTGATGACAATTCCAGCCCCTATTCCAAAGTCCTGGGAAGTTCCCAAGGGGGCTGGTGTGTTTGGGGCCATTCTGAAACAATACTACTGCAGACCTCCTCAGAAGGGCATTGTGGGCTGATCCTTTTGGTTTCTAGCATAGACTAGGATCACTCCTAGGGTCATGGTGGCCACTTGCAGATTCTTCATGGCTTTTGCAGTTGCCTGAGTATGTGGCATTAATGCTGAGTTGAGAAAAGTTGTGAGGAGATATAGCAGGAGATACAATGCCCTCAAAATTCCATCCACAAAAGTCCATTCAATGATGAGACAGGAAGGAAACTACTTCACCTTGCTGGGTTTCCACAACTGTAGAATGAAGGCTTTGAATTAAATATGCTTTAATGGCCTTTTCAGTTCTTCAATGTGAATTCCTTATGAGTAGAGACTATTTCATTCTTTGCACTTATATTGCCAACACCTAGCACTGTGTTTGCACAGAGAAGGTACCTAAAAATGTTTGCTGATTGACAGATGAAACACACTGCTCTTCTCTATCTTCCCTTTAATTTTATGGATAAAGCAAACCATTTAATAGGTATATTGAGTAACCTTATTGTAGCCACACAGCAAATCTGAAATAGATCAATGATCAGAATTTGGAAAGTTATTAATTTATATTAGGATGGAATTTCTTAGGCAGCTGAGTCCATTTCTGTTTAATTCAATCTGATTAGTATTTAGCACATGTCAAGCTATGAACAAGATGGGGGTAATGAGCAGTACTGGAATATTCCTGGGCTCAGCCCACTCAGCCAGATGGTACAATGGTGCTCTATGTCAATGGGCTTTACCCTAGGAGGGAACTTGCCTCTCTAGAAGTCAGCTTCAGCTTGTCCCCAAAGACTTCTGCCCAGTCTGTCATGGGAGCTATATCTGGAACATGGTAGCAGGGAATAAAATACTGGAGAGAAGAGAGGAGAATATTCACAAAGCCCTCAGTTGGCTGGGGTGTGTGTGTGTGTGTGTGTGTGTGTGTGTGTGTGTGTGTGTGTGTGTGTGCATGTGTCTATTTTCTTCTCACACTTTGATTGTCTCCTGTGATGCTTTCTGGTTCCCAGATGTGATTGCATCGATCAGTTTCACAATCTATGCTTTGCTTAATGAGTACCAGACCCTGGAGAGTGGTTTTGAATCTAGCTGCAGTAGGTCTGCCTAATGGATCGATTTCATCTTAGTTTACCTATTCAGAGTAAGGGTGTTTTGGAGGTGATGTGCAAAATATTTCAGGCTAGTGGTTGAATTATCAATGCCTGATATTTTCTTTGTTGTTTTCATAGGACACCAGCACCCTGATGACTCTTCATGGAAACAGCTTTTGAAGGAAGCCTAGAATCAAAGACTTTTATGGAAAGTCTTTGGAAAAGTCCTTAAAGGATTTCTAGCAAATCTGTCATTTTATAGATGAGGAAACTGAGGCCATAGAGGTGAAATGATATCCTCAGGTTTATACAAGTCCAAGACTGAGCAGGCCAGTGCTCTTTTCCTATTTCTGTTTTCAGCTTCAACAATATGTTGATACATGATTGTAATGTCCAAGCTTGGCCTAGAAAAAGAGATGAGAAAATATATCTCCCTCTCTTCTTTGTAGAGATGGGGTATTATGGGTGAGGGATATCCTGGGCTGATGTGTGAAGTATTTTTTTCTTTCTTTTTTCTTTAGATCTTATTCTTTGTTGAAAGGCATGGCTTGCTAGGTAGAGGGGTGGGTAGGGATACATTTAGAAATTAAAGTTATGTAAAAAAAAATTAATAACAATTTTTAAAGGTCAGTATGGTGAAATATTTGTCTGCTTGCCTTTCAGGGTTCACAAAAACACTTTAGAGGCTCACTAATCATGCTATCTTTGGGGTGCTTGTGGGATTGTCTCAGAGGTGAGAAAGTTCTTGTGGCATGTCAATGCCTATATCAGGACTGTTTTATTCACTAGTATAGTGTAGAGCAGTGGTGTCAAACTCAGACAGGAACATGGGCCTCTTAGCTTACATGAAGATCCTTCTGACTCCATGGCAGGTGCTCTATTCTCTAGCTGCCTCTATAGTTAACAAGCATTTACTTTGGCTAAGATAACAAAACAGGAAAATGACAAATGCTGGAGAGGATGTGGACAAATTGGAACACTAATGCATTGCTGGTGAAGTTGTGAACTTATCCAACCATTCTGGAGAGTAATCTGGAATTATGCCCAAAGGGCTATAAATACCCAGCAATACCACTTCTAGGGTTGTTTCCCAAAGAGATCATAGAAGTGGGAAGAAGACCCATATGTACAAAAATATTTATAGCAGCTCTTTTTGTGGTACCAAAGAAGTGGAAATTAAGGGGGTGCCCATCAATTGGGGAATGACTGAACAAGTTGTAGTATATGCGTGTTATGGAATACTATTGTGCTATAAGATATGAGGAGCAGATGGACTTCATATTTACCTGGAGAGGTTTATACAAACTGATGCTGAGTAAGAAGAGTAGAGCCGGGGGGGGGGGCAGTTAGGTGGGACAGTGAATAGAGCGTCGGCCCTGGAGTCAGGAGGACCTGAGTTCAAATCCGGCCTGACACTTAACACAAAAACTAGCCTTGTGACCTTGGGCAAGTCATTTAACCCCAATTGCCCTCCAAAACTTAAAAAAAAAAGAAGAGTAGAGCCAGGAGAAATTTGTACACAATTACAGACACAAAGTATGTGTGACAACCAACTTTGATAGAGTAGACTCTTCTCAGCAATCCAGGGTTAAAAGTCAACCCCAAAAAGACTCATGATGGAGAGAGATGTCTATGTCCAGAGAAAGAACAGAGTTTGAACCCAGATTGAAGCAAACTACCTGCTCCTTTTCCGTTTCTTGTTTGGTTTTGTTTCCTCTTTCCCATTGTTCATTCCATCTGATACCATCCTTCTTTATAACTTGTCTAATGCCTAATGTGAAAGTATTTGCAGATATTATACTTGATTGTATGCCGAGGGGTGGGGGGGAAGGGAGAGAAAATTTGACACTCAAAGAATTATGGAAATGAATCTTGTAAACTAAAAGCAAACTAATAAAGACCAAAAAATTAAAAAAAATTTTCTTCCAACAATATATTTCTATTCATTTATCAAAATCATTAAAGATTCCTGGTAAGGAGACAGTTTTTAAGAAATCATTTTGCTCTCTCAAATCAAATTTCATGTATTCATTTATTTATTCAATCGTTTATTTATCTGCTTGTTTGGATAATCAACAAATGATTAATAAAATGTAATCTTAAAAAGGCTATAGTAAAAACAGTAATTGGAGATAGCTAGGTGGCTCAGTAGAAGGCCCTGGGGTCAGGAAGACCCGAGTTCAAATTTGACCTCAGTCTCTGGGCAAGTCACTTAGCCTCTAATTGCTTTAATACATTGGACAAGGAAATGGCAAATCACTCAAATATCTTTTCCAAGAAAATTCCATGAACAGTATGATCCAAGGGGTCATGAAGAGATGGACATAACTTAACAACAATAACAACAATCTTGAAAAATATGACCACAGAGAAAATCTGTTTCTCGCCTAAAGCCTTTCACAAAAGCCTCTCCTTCCATCTTCCCAGATGAGTTCCTTACCCTTTACCCAAAAAATTTGAACTCTACCTTTTTCCTTAATCCACATCTCAGAAACCAGTTGACATCACGTTTGCCACCTATTTCCACTTTTACTCTAGTCTCTGATGAAGAGATGTCTCTTCTTTTCACTCAGGCTAACCCCCTTCATAAGTCCTTTATCCTCATTCCCTCTTGGATATTCCATCAGAATGTTTCTTAATATTTTTAAAAATCCTTTCTTAGCTATTGGATCCTTCCCTGATGCCAGCAAATCTGCCTTTCTAAAAACAACAGCAAAAAAACAGGACAAAGAAACCCAACTTTCACTGTCTCACTATCCCTGCTCACTATCATCTTGTATCTCTCCTGCCTTTCTCAGCCAAACTTCTTGAAAAATCTGTCAACACCTGGTGTTTCTACTTCCTCTCCTAAACCCACTGCAAGCTGACTTCTGACCTCATTATTCCACTGAAACTGCTCTCCCCAAAGTTAGAAGGGATCTTTTAATTGCCAAACTTAATGGCACCTTCTCAAACCTCACCTTCTGGATCTTTTTTTTCTCCAACTAAGCATTTTCATCCAGAGGTTGGGATCCCCAAAAGGTAACTATTACTCTTTTGGAGTTGTAGGGGTACCCTTCAGGGTCTGGATTCCTAGTGCTGATGCTTATGAGCTCCCCCCCACAACCATGCTTCCCACTATTAACCAATCTTAATTAGGAAGATATTTTCTAAGATGGTATTTAGTAAGTATAGTAGTTACAAAACATTTCCCCCAAAAGTCTTGGGTGCATTCTTCCACAGGTCCTACAGGGAGAATGGACAGAAACTGAAGTACAAAAGTAATGAGGCATGCATGTAGTGAGTACTTATAGTAAAGAGATAACTCAACTCTTTGACTGGAAATATTTTTCTCCCTTAAGAGATTCCTCATGAAGTTCCCCTGAGTACATAGCTCTTTGATGGACTTCATGGGTACCTAACTTTATAAAGTTCATTCTTTATTCTTCTCTCTACTATGAGATATCACTCTCCCTCAAAGTGCCATTTCTCAGGTGATTATAGCTTCTAGGTAATGCATTGTTTTCTATGGGTTCAGATTCTTTGAGTCCAACTAAATGCCCTAAAGGTTCAACTGGTCTTTTTTCTCTGATGACAAATTCAAAAACAGGGGTTTTCCCCCAAAAACCAAATGAGTTCCCCTTAAGGGCTTAATTCTAATTCTCCAAAACGGCAACTTTCACTAGACTGGCTCATCTCTTGACTGACTGATTCTGAATTAGCTTACTATTTTTATGTACAGCCCAGGAGATGAGATTTGTTCTTCCTCACCAATCACAAGATATTTCTTTCCTGTGTGGCCTTACCTGCCCTTCATCCAAAGTGGGGAAGGGTGAGACACCTGTAACTGACCTAGGACTTAGTCACATCTGGCTTGCATTTTTTGGTTGATTGATCCTATCAATCTGCTTGTACTTTCTATGCTTACATTAGTTGGGATGGGGGTGGATCTCTATCCTTACACATCTCATCTATTACCCATCTAAACTCTATGAGAGTACAGTCTTACCTAAGTTTTATCTCTTCCATTGCCTAGAACACGCTCTGTACACTTATAAATATTTGTTAAATTGAGTTGAATTCAATTGAAAACCTGGTGCTCCACTTTTTAAAGGACTATATGTTATTTGTGTGATGTTGAGGCTCTCTTAGTACATGTGGCCAGCTGCTGCATTCCCATCACCACAGGAAGGGTTAGATTCTAGTGGGGTCTAGATCTCCCATCTGGTGTCATTGTCTAGGACAACCAGAAAGTGATTCAGTAAATTAAAGATAACCAATGGGAGGCTGTCTTGTTTCATCCTCCTTTGGGTATTATCATGTTCTAAAGTCAATTTCTAACCAGAATTAAATGGACAACAAAGGACAGAGTGACCAGGTGATTTGTTAATGATTAATATTCAAAATCCAAAGGACGTGGTGATTGATTAGGTCTCCAGAAATACAGGAGGCTGGCATAGCCAGAAGAGGAAAAAAGTATATTGCAGAATTTTAAAGATGGAAGAATCTAGAGATTATTTAGTTAGAAAAAAAAACCTTTCATTTTGGAAGATTAAGAAACTTAAGTCTTGGGGGCAGCTAGGTGGCAGAGTGAATAGAGCACAGGCTCTGGAGTCAGGAGGACCTGAGTTCAAATGTGACCTCAGACACTTGACACACTTACTAGCTGTGTGACCTTGGGCAAGTCACTTAACTCCAACTGCCTTGCCTCCTTCCTCCAAAAAAAAAAGAATAGAAAGTGAAGCCTCAAACAGTGAAGTGAATACTCAATGTCACAAGTAATTCCTGGTAGAGCTGGGACTGAATTGAGATCTCTTAATTTCTGGTACAATGCTCTTTCCTCTACAACATACTATTTCTAAGTAAAAAAAAAGTTCATGTAAAAAAGACGCAAGATTTAATTTAGGGGCAGCTTGGTGGCACGGTGCAGGACTTATAGTCAGGAGAACCTGAATTCAAATCCTGCCCCACATACTTACTAAACTCTGGAACTCTGCATAAGTCACTTAAAAAAACAAAACAAAACACCTTTCTATGCCTCAGTTTTGACATCTGTGAAATGTCAATAATAATTGCCCTTATCCTCCAGCATTGTGAGGATCAAACAAGAAGCCAGCTTTACAAATCTTAAAGCACTCTGCAGATATTCTGTTAATAAGTTAACAACTATTTTAATTTTGTTAGGCTAATATGAAAATTATTTTATGTTTGTTGAGCATTTATTGGTTGGGAGAAACTGTGTTCAATAGAAAGTGTGCTGGTATTGGAGTCAGAGAACCTGGGCTCAGATCCTCATTCTTATTAGCTTTGTGACCTTGGACAATTCATTTCACTTACCCAGGGCTCCATTTTCTCCCATGTTAAAATGAAGGAGTTAGGCTATATTACTTTTAGGGTCCCTTCCCATTTGAAATCAATGATCTTATGAATGTGCTGGGTGGAAGATGAGGTACAAAGCAAGGGTTTATTAAAAGAGGTAACATCTATATATTATTCCTGTTTTACAAACAAAGAAACTAAATTTCAGAGGCTTAAGAGACTGGCTTCCGTCATACAACTAGCAAGCATTGGAGCCAGGATTCAAACCCAGGTCTTTTGACCTTGAATTCAATGTTCTTTCTACCAAATTGTGCAGAGAGAGATAATATAGAAAATTGACAGCTGACTCCAAGAAAGGATGCTGATTTAATTCCTTTCACTCCCTTTTCCATTCATTTTATTGCCCACGTGTTTCCTAAGAAAAGGCTCAGCTGATTTTGAAATCGGGTAGGATGTTCCATGTTTAATTACCTTTTTCAAGGCTGCTGTACTGAAAGCAACACATGGTGCCAGCCTGTAAGTTGCTATGGGGGATCAGACCCATCTTGTCTGCCTTCCTTATAAACCCGGAATTTAGAGCTTGAAGCTTAAATTGATAAGGGCTGAATTTTAGTTTTTATCTTTTAATAGGAAAGATAAGATCCTAATGCCTCAGCCTCCTTGTGCTATCTGGGTGTTGATGGCAAGAAGAGCCACTGGAGAGAGAGTAATGTGACTGGGGGCTGAGAGAGGGTGAAAGGCAAGGCTTGTAGGTGGCTGGAGGGCCCTCTGGTTAACCTCGGTGAAATAAAACTGGGAGTGGGTGGAACTGCTGTTTTCCATGAGAATCTCTCTCCCTCTTTCTCACAGCCTGGCTCTTACATCCGGCCTTTTGCCAGCAAAAGCTCACTGGATAATTTTTCCCATTGATCAGAGAAAAAAGTTTGTGTGGGTGGTTTTTTTTTCCTTCTATTTTGGACATTGTTTTTGTGAATGGAATTAAAACCTTTCGTTTTGGAAGAGGGAGCTTCAGGAATCTCATTTTACCAAAGAAGGGACCAATCAGGTTCCCAAGAAACAAGAAGAGCTTAGCTCCATTGGTTCCAATTATAAACTCAACTAGAACCAAGTCTCAGGTTTTCTTTGTTACATAAAGTAGGATCTTCTACAGAGTTGATCACATAAGGCAGCAAGGGATTTTCCCAGCATCAAACATTCTCTTCCTAATAGCTAAGATTCCTATGACCCTGACTACAGGCCAGGCACCATGCTTTACAATGATTATTTCATTTGATCCTCACAACAAAGGTGCTATTATTATCTCCATTTAATGGATAAGGAAACTGAGGCAAATGGTTAAATTAATGCCCAGCTAGTAAGTATCTGAGGCTGGATTTGTACTCAGGTCTTCCAGACTCCAAGTCCAATACTCTATCTGCTGCCTCCCTTAATTTCAACTTATATCCATTCTGAGTTTTATTGTGGGTTTTCTAGTGCCTAGAACTATGCTAAACAATATAAAAATTAGTAAGGATAGACAAAATATAGTTCCTAGGAAAGAGTTTTTAATCTTAGAAGGAAGGTTAGATTGACATTCCTGAACTGGTTTCCTAATAATATAGAACTGCAGATGACTTGAATGATAGATAATCTGTGAGAGATAGCTTGCCTACCTTGGAAAGAGTATTGGCTCTGGGTTCTGAGAACCTGGGTTTGAATCCCACTACTGGCACTTACTGATTGAATGACCTGTGTTAACTGGCCTGCGTCTCAGTATTCACATGTGTATAATGAAGGGGATAGATTAGATAACCTCTGAGCTTTAGATGTGTGAGCCCATGTGGAACTATGGGAACCAGGGAAGTTGAGATATTTCTGTGATATTTACATTAAAGCCTAAAGAGGAGAATTGGTTAACGTTTGGGGGGAAGGAGAAGAGAAGGTCAAAACAGAAGCGTGGAATTTACAGACACTAGTGTAGGTTTGGTAGCTTAACATTGTTGACCATGGCTAGGTCATAGGAGATTTTAACTACTTGGGCTCAAACTCAATCACAGCAATGGAGAGACAGAAATACTCAATTATTCACTTTATAAAAAGTTGCTTATTGTGTACATGGAGCAGACAGAATTATGCTAAGAATTTAGTATACAAAGAAGGTGAAAAAACCAAATATAGCTGACTTTAGGGACATTATAGTCAAATACAGTTGATAGAGAATGTATACAAACTGAAATCATACAAGACAGAATAGATTTTGGCCTTAATTTTAGACATTCATTTAACCAACTAAAATTTACCATATCCAAAAAAACCATTACTTGGGGCAGCCAGGTGGCCCAGTGAACAGAGCACAAGCCCTGAAGTCAGGAGGACCTGAGTTCAAATCTGGCCTCAGACACTTAACACTTACTGGCTATGAGATCTTAGACAAGTCACTTAATCCTAATTGCCCTGCTTTCACCCCCTTCCAAAAAGCAAAAACAAACAAACAAGAAAAAAACATTTCTACCTTCCAAAGCTCACTCATGGTGGGGAGAGCAATGGGTTTGGAATCATAGGACCCAAGTTCAAATCCCAATGCTGCCATTTACTAGCTGTGTGACCTTGGGGAAGTCAAGTAACTCTCTTAGGCCACCTTTTCTTCAACTATAAAATGAAGGAAGTTAAACTAGATGACCTCTGCGTTCCTTTCCTACTCTAAGTCCATGATCCAGTGATCATTAGCTCTTGTCATTCCTCCTCCCTACTTCACTGGTCTCAGAGAACTAGGATCCCTGGGAGGCTGATCCCCCAGAATGTCATTCCTGACCTAAAGTGCTATGAGTTGGAAGGGAGGGACAGAATCTATTTTCTTTTAGTTGTACTCTTGCAACTAAACTAAGTCCCAAATGGTTTTAGAGACTAATGAACAGACCTTGAATATATGAAATAAGAAGGATGAGTTCAACATATATAGATGCAAAAGAGGGGGAAATATGAAAATTGGTATTTTAGATGAGATAGGCCCAAGAGGAAGTCACTCAGGCTCTGACCATATGACACCAGACAAGAAACACTGGAACATAGACTTTAGGGTTGAGTTGGAAGCTACTTTACAAAGTGCCTCTTCAAGTCTACTCATTTTGCAGATACTGAGGCCTATGTCAAAGTGACTTGTCCAAGATCATAAATCTCAACCACAGGAGAGTCAGGATTTAGTCCCAAGTCTTATGATCTTTCTACTGTAAATGACAATTTTCAGTCACTGGATTTTTTTAAAAAAATGTCTTACAATTAGTTAGAATTTCTTTCCTGGTGCCACCTTCAAAGTCTTTAATGCAAAACTGCATACAATTTTTGCATCTTAGTTTTCCCCTTTTGTAAAATAGAGACCACTAAAAATTAATCAGAGGCCTGGAGGCTGACTCAAACTGAAACAAAGAACTTGAGCTTTGGTTGACAAATCTTTCAGAAGTCCTCAAATATCACAGAAAGTCAGCATTCCATTTTAGAGTCTTCTAGCTATAATTTATAGGGTGTCTAGGAAGTGAATGGGTCTTTTAGGGGACTTTGTTCCCATCTCTCCACCACCTTCAACTCTCATCTACCCAGGAGGCTACTTTCCCACCCCATTGGTTATGGACTAGAGGTGAAGGGCCTGTCAGGGCAGCCAAAATGAGGCATGGAGGCAGACTCATTTATGTCTTGGGCTCTTTCACACAAATTAAATTGGATTTCCTTGGATTTCAGTCCTTATCAAGACTTGTTTTCAGTCTTTTATCAAAATGAACCCTTTTCCTCCTCCAAAGAGCCAGCAGCCAGTTGCAGCTCTGTTTTTGTGAACCTGGGGGTAGCTCCAGAGAACTCTAGGGGCTCAAAACAGCTGGTCCTGACAGTGGTGGCTGACTTAGATTGCAACATTTTCTTTGCCCACCCCCCCTTTATTCTAAATAGAAAGGAAATTCCTTGGCAATGGTATAGAACATCCATTTTTTCCCTCCTTCATTATCGAGCAAAACATTGGAAAAACAACTGCATGCACAGGCTGCTGGCTCTTGAAGCTCCTTCCCTCCTCAGCCCCATTATCTCAATAACAAGAGCAGTTTAGATAGCATAAATATATCCAACATTCACTTCAATTAGCCCCCACTAATTCAAACATCATGACTGGGGCTGACAAGGCTGGGCCTCCTTTTGTGGGGAGAGAACCTTGGCATTTTTAGGAGTTTAACTCCACCCAAAACTGAGGTCAGATGCTTTACTGATTACATGTCATATCCAGTTGACAAGGCTTTTCTGTAACTGAGCCAAGAGAAGCAGTGAGTGATTATAACTGTATCTCCTCACCTATTTCCATAGGTCTGATGAGGCATCTCCATAAAGACTGAATGAAGAGCATTCTGGGTGAGTGGGTATGGCTTCCTAAATTTCTTTCGGGTTAGGATTCTACAGGGTGGAATGTTGTCCTTTGTGGGAGTATTTCTGTTTTGGGCATAAGAGCTGGAGATGTGACCAACTAAACAATGAATCTGTGGTTGATTTCACATGACTCCCACTCATTCACTACATGTTCCAGTCAAACTGGCTTCCATGATATTCCTTGTAGAAAACATTATTTTCCTCCTGCCATGTTTTTGCACAATCTGTATCCAATTTCTAGAACATTCTCCCTTCTCACCTCTGTTTTTTGAACAATTCCTATCTCCCTTCAAGATTCAACTCAAGTGCCTTGAGGCCTTTCCAGATTTTCCCAGGTGTTGGTTTATATTTGTATATAGTACCTGTTTAAATGTTTAATTACTTAAATGTCGTTTTCCCTAGCAGAATGCAAGTTCTTTGAGCACTGGGAATGTTTTGTTTTGCTATCTCTAGTGTTTAGGACAGGGCCTGGCCTGTAGTATGTGCCTAATAAATACTTATTGAAGAATTAAACTGAAGTCTTGTGAGCCCTGAAGGAGGAACTCCAGTGAGAGTGCTAGCGGGTATGATTTTTTTCAGAGGCAGCTCCTTCACTGTCCTTAAGTAAACTAATGCCCTTCAATATCCAAGAAGAGGAGAACAGTCTCAGACTTCCAGCCATCATGTAATTAAACGTCTTGATAGGATCTGAACCAAGTGTGAGACTCTCCTGGATCCAGTGGAGCCCTTGGATTTGATCACTTTTGAAGACAGAAAAAATTTCATCCTCCTCTGAGCCTTGCATATAGTATGGCTTCAGAAATTATTTATTAAATGACTGCTGAAGCAGCAGATGAGTTTCTTCAGTGGCTATAATATAGCCCCTTTGGATGCAGGTAGACTGAGAGTTCCATGCATTTGTGGTTATCCCTTTCAGTCCTCCAAAGATGGGTCCAAATTGCAGAGCTTATAAAGTCACTATAAAGAATAGTTATTGATAGTGCATCTTACTTGGGGTCATCTCCTCCAAGGCATACCCCTGCTGCCCACTGTGACACTAACAGCTTCTATTTCACATCTGCTTTTACTTGGAGCCTGGCCTTCTGGGTCATCCCCTTCCCCCAGTAACCTACCCTTTCACCTTGTCTCCTCCCCAGCTTTAGATCAGAGCAGAAAGATCTCTTCTTCCCTCTCCCCCAGGGCTCTTCCCTTTGGACTTTGACAACCCCATCCAACTTCTCTGTGGCCTTAATGTCCCCTCCCCTTTCCATACTACCCATACAAAATGATAGTTCTCTCTTTCTCCCTGCTCCAGGGCCCGTTGCGTGGAAGCTGTGTTCAAGCTGGCTGAGATGGCTCCAATTGTCTCTTTCTCTTGCCTCTGTGAGGTCTTCCTGGCTGCTCACATTTGCTCACATTGACCTTTGGCTCCTGGAGTGTCCAGCAAGCATATGTGGCCAAGAGAACCTGATCTGTTATAAACATTAGGCCTTCAAACAGGCTGGACAAAGTGAGGGTTTCTTGGCTTCAGCTGCTTCTGTTCCAGGCCTATCATTTCCCTTAATTCCCTAATCATGAGTCAGAGTTGATGAGGTGGGTAAAGCTGATTTTATTTTGACCTGGAAGAGAGGGAGGCAGAACCTTCATCTGCAAGGAAAGAATCACCACTGCTGGACATTCTACGCCAGGGTGGTTAAATGACAAAATATACCTAATATCATAGAAGAACATATTTAGTGTGCATTCAAGAGCCAGAGAGAACCTCCTTATTATACAATTAATAAATCAATAAAACAAATCCAGTCAATAAATCAAATGTTGACTATCTTCTATATGTTCAACAGTGCTGAGATTATATGAGGGATTTAGAGGGAGCTTAGGGCATTGTCCCTGCCCCTTTTACTTCTATCCTTTCATCTATCTATTCATTTACCAAGTGTCTACTGTGCCCAGAGCACTGTGCTAGGACTTGGGGGAGATACAAAGATTAGATAAACATGGTTCCTGCCCTCAAAGAGCTTAGTGTGCTCTCATCTGGATAACTTCTCTGATTTCTATCTGCTATCAGCCTAGATAAATGGGTTAATTTGCTATTCCTTATGTGTGGTCTTTGTGTATCTGGAATTTAGTTGAGGAGAGATATACAAACTTTGGATATTGTAGCTTGGGGCTCTATTTCCCCATTAAGCTATTAGGAGTACAGCTTAAACTTGAAACTTATTTCTCTTAGACTAACAATATTCAGTGGGCGAGGAGGGCAGTTATATTTCTACTCTGGAACACTCTCTCTCTCTCTCTCTCTCTCTCTCTCTCTCTCTCTCTCTCTCTCAGAAAAGCAAAGCAGTTGGCTTCCAGACTTATCTTCCGTTTCCTCTCCTGGCAGGAACAGAAGTCTCTTAGAGAGGTGTGTATGGAAGAGATGCTAGAAATATCTATGCATGCCTCCCTGCAAGATATGGATAGACCCATGTTGTTGTTGTTCAGATTTTTATTTGTGACTGTTTGCAACACCATTTGGGGTTTTCTTCACAAAGATACGGAAGGGGTTTGCCATTTCCTTCTCCAGCTAATTTAAAAATGGGGAAACTGAGGCAAATAGGGTTAAAAATAACTTGGGTTACACAGTTGGTAAGTGTGTGAGGTTACATTTGAACTCAGGTCTTCCTTACTCCAGGCCCAATGATACTGTGACACCTAACTACCCCTTAAACCCATGTGGACACACACATAATCTATATGGATAGTATGAATACATACCCTACCATGATGTAATAAGAGAATCAGTATAGTATGAAACAAAGTGCTAGGTGGAGTTGGTGAGAGATTATAATCAATGGGAGAAGCTTAGTGGAAGAGGTGGTTTTTGAACTGAACTTAAAAGGACTGTTAGGAATTCAGCAATGGAAGGAGAACATTTTAGGTATAGGGAAGAGGTTGAGCAAAAGCCCAAAGATAGGGCAACAAAAGACAAATTCACAAAGCAGAGAATGATCTGTCTGTCTGGTATAGAAAGGGAATGGAAGGTTGTGATAGGAGATAAAGAATGTGAAGACATTGCATTATGCCAAATTGTAGAAAGGCTTCAAGGCCAGATAAAGGAATTTGAAAGGCAATTTGGTGTATTGGAAAGAGTACTTGATATAGAACCAGGAAAAACAGAAAAACAGTCATTCCTCTGCCATTTATTGGTCTTGTGAAGTTGAGTATGTCACTGAACTTTTCTGATCTTCAATTATTGAGACCTGCAAACATGGATTCAAATTTTTCTATTTTGCCAATTATTTCTGCTGTGCAGGCCCTAAGTTCTACTTGCATAATTCTGATTCTCTTTTGAGCTACCTAGGAATATTCCAAAGTATTTCCATGCTTTCTTGTACACAGAATTCTCTGCTTCAGTTGTTGATTCATTATCCTTTGTCTTGAGATATTTAGTCTGGACTCTTTTATCTGATCTGGAGTCCATATTACCTTATTTCATTAGGCAACAAGTTCCCTGACTGTGCTCAAGATTCTTTTTTTTTTTTAATACTTTATTAACTTCTGGTTTACATCATTCATTTTCTCCAGATATTGAGTTACAAATTTTCTCCCCATTTTTCTCCTACCCATGACCCTAAAATAGCAATCCCACAGGATATCCCCTCCTCCAATCTGCTTTCATCCATATCTTCTCCCATAATCCCTTTGACTTTTCCAGTAGGGCATGGTAGATCTCTATGCCCCAGTGCCTGTATATCTTATTTCCCAATTACATGTAAAATAGTATTAATAATAGTATATACTATATATATATATATATATATATATATATATATATATATATATTTAAACATTTGGTTTTAAAACTTTGAATTCCAGATTCATTCCCTTCCTCCCTTGTCACCCACCCTTACTGGGAAGATAAGCAATTCAATATAGTTGTATGTGTGTAGCTAATGCCAAACTTTACCATAGTAGATATATTATAAAAGACTGATTATATTTCCCTCCCTCCTATCCAACCTCCCAGTTGTTCTGTTCTCTACTTTGGTCCTGTCCCTTTCCAAAGTGGGTGCTTCCAACTTCCCTCTCCCCCAGCCTGCCCTCCCTTCCATCATCCCCCCTTTCATCCCTTCTCCCCTACTCTCCTGTAGGGTGAGATACCCTGTTTAGTGTGTATGACATTCCCTCCCTGAGCCAAATTCAATGTGAATAAGGTTGATCCATTCCCTTTTGCCTTCCTGTTCTTCCCCTCCATTGTATCCATTTTCTTTTGCCTCTTTTATATGAGATAGTTTACCCCCTTTTGTCTCTCCCCATCTCCTCTCATTATATTTTTCTCACCTCCTAATTCCACCTTTTAAGTATCATCCTTCCTATTAAATTGGTCCTGTGCCCTCTATCTATGTATACCTGTCAATATACATACGCACATTCACATATGTATTCATATGCCTTCTATTCCCTTCAACTATTTTCATACTGAGAAAAGTTTCATCAGTTACAATTATCGTTTTTCCATGTAGGAATGTGAATAGTTGACCTTTGACAAGTTCCTTATGATTTCTTTTCCCTGTTTACCTTCTCATGCTTCTCTTGCTTCTTGTATCTGAATGTCAAATTTTCTATTCAACTCTGGTTTTTTCTTCAAGAATATTTGAAAGTTCTCTATTCCACTGAATGACCATATTTTCCCCTGAAACATGATACTCAGTTTTGCTTGGTAGGTGATTCTTGGTTTTAATCCCAGCTCCTTTGCCCTCCAGAATATCATATTCCAAGAAGCTGCCAGATCCTGTGTTATCCTAATTGTGTTTCCACAATAATGAAATTGTTTTTTCCTGGCTGCTTGTAGTATTTTCTCCTTGATCTGGGAATTCTGGAACCTGGCTATCATATTCCTATGAGTTTTCTTTTTGGGATCTTTTTTAGGAGGTGATTGGTGGATTCTTTCAACCTCTGTTTTGCCCTCTGGTTCTAAAACATCAGGGCAATTTTCCTTGAGAATTTCTTGAAGGATGATTTCTAGGTTCTTTCTTTGATCATGGCTTTAAGGTAGTCCAATAATTTTTAGATTGTCTCCCCTGTATCTATTTTCCAGGTCAGTGGTTTTTTCCATGAGATATTTCACATTGTCTTCTATTCTTTCATTTGTTTGGATCTGTTTAATTAACAGCATCTTGATTTCTCATAAAGTCACTAGCTTCCGTTTGCTCCAATCTAATTCTGAAGGAATGATTCTCCCCAGTGAGCTTTTGAGATTATTTTTCCATCTGGCAAAGTTGGCTTTTTAAGGCATTCTTCTCCTCGTTGCCTATTTGATCCTCTTTTGCCATTTGAGTTAGTCTATCTTTTAAGGTGTTATTTTCCTCTGTCAGGCTGTTCTTGCATCATTCTCATTTCTCTTCCCAATTTTTCTTCCACTTCTCTTATCTGCTTCTTAAGGTCCTCTGTGGCCTGTAACCAGCTCGTATTTTCTTTTGAAGCTTTTGGTGCAGGCATTCTGACTTCACTGTCTTCCTCCTATTCCATGCTTTGATCCTTTTTGTCCCCCAAATAGGAGTCTAATGTTGGATTCTTCTGTTTGTTTTGTGTCCTTTTCCTAGTCATGTTGCCATTCAATTACTTGACTTTTGGGCTTTTTGCCACATTAGGACTCTGCCACCAGCCAGGGGAGCTTCTGTCCCAAACGCTGGGGTTTTCCCAACTGCTGGAGGTATCAGTTGGGTGCCCTCTCTGAAGCCTCCACATGCTCTGGTAAGCTGGTTATACACCCCAAGACCTCTACCCTTGACCACAATCCGGATCTAAGAAGGTTAAAGCAAGAGCGATTACCCCACCAGACTGATAGCCTGGTCTCCTATGGTCTGCAGGCCAGGAGCTGAAGCTGCTGTATATGCACCATGGCTCCTCAGCAGCTTCTCACCCCGGGGGTTAGAGGCCCACACACTCCCCACTAGTGGGTACCAAAGTCCATAGGGCACTGACCTCTCACTTTGTCCTTAGCATCTATGTGTTGATAATTCTGGAAACGGCCACAGCTGCTGGTGTTCTGAGGTTCCTCCAGCTGGCTCCTGATCAGGCTGCCCTGAGGCTAAAACCTCTGGCTCATGCAGGGCTGGGGGCAGCTCCCAGAGCACTGAGCTGGCCGATTCCTGCCGGGCTGCCTGGCTGTCCTCAGTGGGAGGTTAGCTTCTTTGTGTCATTTTTCAGGTTCTGTAGCTCCAAAGTCTGTGCTCAAGATTCTTAACTGAATTTTCTTCCTTATGAGTTTTTTGGTAATTTCATTAATATTTTCTTTCTCTCTTATATTGTCCTATCAGTCACTTTCTGACTCCTTTCGCTTTCATGGCAGTTTCCCTGGGGGTTATAGCTCAAAGTCATCTCAGCCTCCCCTGATGCCATGCTATTCATGTTTCACAGGCCTCAGCCTTTGCCCCAAGTGACTTCTGGGGGGTATGAAACTGGGCCTACCTAGATGCTACCTCTTTCCCTCAAGCTTACTCTAGTGCCACACATGTGTCCTATTCTAGTTCCTTCTGTTCATCAGTTCTCTAGCTCGGCTTTCTTGAAGTACAGAACTTTGATGCACTGCTGTTCTAATAGATAAAAACTTCTGCATTTTGCAGGGATGGCTAGGTGGCGCAGTGAATAAGAGCATTGGCCCTGGAGTCAGGATGAACCTGAGTTCAAATCTGGCCTCAGATACTTAAAACAAAAAACTAGTCATGTGACCTTGGGGAAGTCACTTAACTCCAATTCCCTGACATTACCCCATCCAAAAAACAAACAAACAAACAAAACCCAAAAATCTGGTTTCCCATGGCAGAGGGAGAATGAATGTGTGTGGAAGGGTGGGTGGTGGGTGGTGGGTGGGGGTCAATGTTTGAATTCCTTTGCAAGCCATGAGTTTGTTCAACCCTGTTGCAGGAACACAGGAGGTAGTGTGTTGTTGGAGTGTTAAGTGAGGTCATTAGGGGTCAGAGATTGACCTTCTTTCCCATACTCCTTCAGAACCTCCCAAACACTGAACTAGCTCTGGTAATGCTTGTGGCAACCTCATTTTCTATGTGTATACATCTATGCAAAATATACTGCCAAGGTAAGGGAACTTATCTACAGCATTCAAGATTTCTCCATTTGCTGTACCTGATAGTTCCATGTATGGATGGTGTGGTTCTGAGTGGTAAAGGCCCTCTCTTTTCTTAATCTTAATTAAAAGGTTGACCACTATCTTTCAGGTGAAGGATCAGCTTTTTAAGTAGATCTCTGGCAAGAGTCTTGCTGGCAGTGACTAAGAGAGAGACTTTTCCTTTGATTGTCACAGGACAACCTATTTCCTTTTCCTTTATAGAGATGGACAACCCCTCCTTGAACTGCTGGGGGATAACCTCCTCTTGCCATATAACCTGGAAAATTTCAGTCAGTTTTTGTAGGAAATGTGGACCCCCTGCCCTGTAAATCCTTACTGGAATAGAATCACTACCAGGCATTTCACTACTTGAGAGGATCCTAATGACATTCACAACTTCTTCAGTTGGAAGTTTGACTGGAGAGAGATTGACTTCAGCCTGAGATATATTATCAGTGGCTTCAGCACTGGTTGATGATAGTCTGAGAACAGTATGGAAGTGTTCAGCTTATCTCTCCAGGATCATGTCCTTATCCCTAATCAATGAGGATTCCTCAGCCCTGAGTAGTTGAGATGCACCATGGGTCTTTGGCTTATAAATAGGCTTTAGGGTATCATAAAAGTGCTTTGGTTCCTTACTATCTGTTTAAAACTGAATTTCAACTGCCTTCTTACTGAGCCAAGAATTCTGTACCTCCTAAGCTTTATTTGCAGTTTAGGTTTGAAGGAGTTAAATGCTGCCTTCTTAGGCAAACTCTCCTGCCGGTAAACTCTGTGAAGTTCTTTTTTTGTTGTTGTTGTTTTGTTTAGCAATTTCTGCATTTCCCCATAATTTTTGTCAACCCAGTTTTGTTGTTTGTGAGTGCTCTGGCTTAGATTGTATACCAAATCTCTGAAAGTTACCTGCTTTTTCTGCTCCACTGTTGCCATCTATATGTTGACTTACCTTTCCCTCCAAACTGTTCCGGCATTGGGAAGCTCTCTAATCTCTCTCTAATCTAATCTCTCTAATGGGTTTTCTGGTAGTCATCTTGCTTTGGGGCCACCACTTTTGTTGAATGCAAATGTTTAGCTTGGAGAGGATAAGTCTATGATTGGCCCAGCATTCAGTGCCACACATCACCTTCATTACTTCCACATCCTGTCTGACTCTTCTTGTTACAATGACACAGTCTATTAAATGTCAGTGTTTCTTGTGAGGATACATCCACAAAGTTTTATTGTGTAGACAGTGTTGGTGATGAAATGGTCATGAAATGCAGAAGTCTTCAGTAGTAAGTTATTGTTTCCAATGACATTCCTTCCAAGGACTCCTTCCCATCTCTGATAATCTGAGTTTACTCTGGTGTCAAAGTCACACAGAATTACAAGCCTGTCTTCTTTCAGTACATTGATGATAAGGGTCTACAGGTCTTCATAAAATTTTTCTTTGACCTCAATAGGGTTCATCATGATGAGAGCATACACTATGATTATGGCGGTATGTTTCATTTAAGGGGTAATCACTTTATCATGAGCCTGTCATTCACATTTTTGGGAGGTGTACTAGATGTATGACTAGATTAGTTTTGAATGAAAAACCTACACTATCTTCATAGCATTCTCCATTACTCTGGCTACTTGAGGGAAAAACATGTATCCAGTTCCAACTTTGGTAAGCTGGCCTTCATCTGCTAGATTTGTTTCACTCAGAGCAACTATTTGGATACGGTACCTGCTGAGTTCTCTTGCAACAAGAGCTGTTTGTCTTTCAGATTTCTTGTTGTCCATAAGTGTGCACACATTCCATGTACCAGTGATGAGTGGAATCATCTTCACAAAAGTTTTTATACCTTTTTTGTGTGTTTCAACAGCAGAGTAGGATCCCTGCCTATGACAATAAGCAGGGCAGGGTGAGGTTAGGTGAAACAAATCATTTTTAGGTCACTTTTCCTAATCCGTTTCCCATGCCAGGAAGTGAATAGTTCAGTCCTTACAAAAGGGTGCTCAAATACCCAGGGGGCTGTCAAATCCCACTGCTGCTTCAGTCCAACAAAAAGATGGCCCAGGCCACAGGGTCATGTGTGCAGGGTTGTGACTACAGCTCCCACTGTATCTGAATCTGCTGCTTTACCACTTGCCCTTCACCATAGGACTTCAAGGTAGGTAAGGATGGCAAAATGGCATGTTTTTTTTTGACTCACACATGAATTGGATTTAAATGAGGCAGAGCTGCACTAAGCCATTAGTCTCAACCTCTCTTCTAGAGAGATCAAAGTTCAATGGCGAGACAAAAGTCAAGATGACTGGTGATGGCACTGGATTCAGTATCTTGGTATCTTTAATATCTAACCAGCCTCTAAGAACTCCACAGTGCAGCTTCCATCACCTTAATGCACTGTTGGAAGAAATTATTCACATTTGTCCGTTCCATGTGCTTGGGGTAAATGCTCCACCAACTCACTGAAGGGTTCAAGAGCCGGTGATTACCCTCAACCTGGTTTAGTCCATATACCAAAACTGGTTTACCAGGGTGTGGCTGCTGTGCATACAGCCACAGGTGAGAGCCACAGGTGAGAGATGGGTGGCAGGTGAAAGGTGGAGAGCAGTCCTGAAACAGGTTCAGCAGCCATCACACCAGAGGTACTAGTTTTCCCTTAGCACCCAAACTGACAGGGATAACAAAAGGAGGGAATAGTCAATATTGGAGGATCATGGAAAGACCAACCACACCAATACCACTACTTATTTTGGAACTGTGAATTGATCCTAATGTCCTAGAAAACAATTTAGAATTATGCAGAGCAAGTGATGTCACTTGTCCAAGGTCACCCAGCTGATAACATGATATTGTCAAGATTCAAATCCAAGTCTACTGCTCCATACTGACTCTTTATGATTTATATTTTAGGGGTGTTCTGCTATGACTTATCTCTAAACCCAAACTGTATTATCTCCTAAAATGTCCATGGTCTTTCATCCAGAGTTGTACCACTAAGTATACCCCCAAAGAGGTCAGTAATTAAAAAGAAATTTCCCTTACATACCAAAATATTTGTACTTGCATTTTATTTTGGTAGTAGCATAGAACTGGAAACCAAGTGGATGTTACCAATCGGGGAATGGCTAAACAAAATGTGCTACATAAAAGTAAAGTTCTTTTACTACACGAAGAGAAATATTGATAAAATGAATACAGAAAAGCAGGGGAAAATTATCTCAACTGATGTAAAGTAAATCAAGTAGAATCAGAAGAACGATATAAACAATGACTATAACAAAATAAATGGAAGGAAGAACAACAAAAATCACATGAAACTGAATATTGTGAAATTAAAATGATCAAGTATGGCCCCAAAGAAGAAATAAGAGGAGGCACCCTCCCCAGCCCTTCTTTATGGAGAAGAGGAATATGAGTGTAACAGACTACAGATAATGTCTGACTTTTTTATATGTAGGTTAGTTTTGGGGAACTGTTTTTCATTTCATTTTTTTATTGTTTATACTAGAGATGACTTCTTGGGAGGGAGAGAGAAAGGGATATATTAGAAAATATAGGTAATAAAAACAAAAGATATCAGCAATTTTTTAAAATTTAAAATTATATGGAGGGGGGAACTGGAAGGCAGTCATGTGTAGAAGTATAGCATTCACAGAGGGATCCATATGGGTGACCAGGACATTTTTTCATTCAGTTAAATTACTTCTATCTCAGCTGTGAAAATCAGCTGGAAACTTTTGTTGGTGGTGTCCAAATGTGAAGTCTTTTGAAACCTTGGTTTAACCTTTTCATCCATTGTCCTTAAATGACACAAGACAAGGTCTAGCTCTTCCATCTGGGAGTCCCAAACAGGTAGAAGGAGTTTTTAAAACACCACCACCATGTAACTGGCTTCACCTCCAGCTGTGGGCTAGTATTTGTGCCAGATCTGGGGTTTGGAAACCCATCACCTCAATGTGGGGCAATTGTAAAAGGTTGTAACATGGGTGTGATAGAAGGGGAACTTTATGCTATCTTCCAAAACAACCTCAGTGCTAGGAAATCTTTAGAGACAGCTTTGACCTGTGTGGGCTAGGGGAGTCCTACAGGCTAAGATACATAATGGAAATGGGAAGCCCAGAGAAACCAACAATATAAGCAAAAGTCACACATACTTGCTTATGAAAGTTAACTTCTGCTGTATTAAATGGCATAAGGGTCTGCCGTTTCTGGAGACAGAGTTAGATAATCAAAGGACCATAGACTTTGAGCCGGAAGGGACTTTATAGTATATCTAGACCCATGATCTCCTTTGTCAGGCAAGGAAATTGGGGCCTAGATAACCGATGTCACTTGACCAAGGCCACGAAGGTGGTATACAAGAGAGCCTAGATTCAAACCCAATCCTCTGTTTCTAAAACCATTATAATTCTAAACCCTTTTCTACTCAGCCCTTCTGCCTTCCTGTGATCTCTATGGTGTTTGGGGATTGTCTGCTACAATTTACCCAAACCCAAACTCTGTGGTCCTTTTTAGCACAGACAAGTGAAATTTCATTATATGCATGTATGCACATATGCATATATATGTGTAGGATTTATGGAAATGCATCATACATCTGAATTTCTTATTTTTAGAGACCACTTGGACACTTTGATGGTGCTAAGCATTTCCTAATTCATGGTGCTAAGTATTTTCCATTACATTGCAGATGTGAGCTAAAGAACCGTGTGCCATTGGGCAAATTCTTTAACTTCTTTGTACCTTAGTTTCTTAATCTGTAAAATGGGGATAATAGAACTGTATTATGGTTACTTTACAGGGTTCAATTCAATTTGACAGATATTTATGAAGCAATTGCCATGTTTAGGGCACAATGCTAGGTACTAAGTTTTTGTGAGTAGGTGGACTTAATCGTTTTTCTGTATTATGGACCACCCCACTTTGCTAATCTGGTAAAGTCTATGGACCCTTTCTCAGAGTAAAGCTTTAAAATGACACCAAATAAAACACATAAGGGAAGTTTATTATATTAAAATATAATGATAAAAATATTATTGTTTTTAATTTATAGAATAAAACAAGTCTTTTCGTAATGCAGTACAATAAAAAGATGATTGTACAAAAACCTGCAAATCTGCTATGCACAACTTGCTATTCCCTTCAAATATACAAAATTATCACATAAATTTCTTTTTTTTTCTTTCCTCCTCCCTGCCCTGCCCTAGAGGAGAGGTTACCATTAGACACAAATAGATATATGTGTGTGTGTGTGTGTGTGTGTGTGTGTGTGTGTGTGTGTATGATTATGGTATACTTTTATTCATCAGTTATTTCTCTGGATGCAGATAGCATCTTTCTAGTTCATTTTGGTATCTATAATAAACCCTAGATTAAACACTCCTGGTTGTGAGGATTAAATGAGATAACACACATGACAACATCTCATGAACAAGAATGCTTCACTACCTCAAGGGTCTATTATTTTAATGATAGAGAGATCCCTTCCACCCCCATGAAGACTGGTACCTTCTTTATCATTCACTAGAATCCTTTAATAGGAAACCTTCCTTTGTTTCTGGTGGAATCAAGTGCAGGCTGTGAACTTTGAGCTATGGATGACTGTCTGCTCTATAGTATCATCTCCACTGGTTCACAGATGGCAGTTGTCCAGTTAATTGCTGGACATTTCCAGCTTGGTAGGACCAACCAGAGTTTATATTCTTCTGGGATAGTCTTCAGGATCCCAGAGTCACTTCCAGTGCAAGAAGAGGTATCTAAATAGGATTTCATACTTCCATTAGTGAGGAAAAAATATAATTTACTGTTCAAATACAAGATATTACATAAGACAGAAATTCAAGAAATGTAAAACATAGTGGTGTGGAGTGGAGAAAGTCACCCTAGGGGTGTTTGTAGATATGATGATATTCTTGGAAAACTACAAAGGCTCAACTAAAAAGTTAGTTGAGGGGTGGCTAGGTGGCGCAGTGAGTAGAGCGTCGGCCCCGGAGTCAGAATGACCTGAGTTCAGATCTGGCCTCAGACACTTAATGCACACACAAACAAAAACCTAGCCGTGTGACCTTGGGCAAGTTACTTAACCCCAATTGCCCTCCAAAAAGCAAAAAAAAAAAAAAAAAGTTAGTTGAAACAATTGATAATTTTAGCAAAGTAGTAAGATATAAAGTAAATCCACATAAATCATCAGCATTCCTATATGTCACAAATAAAACTCTGCAAGAAAAGATAGCAAAAAAAATCCCATTTAAAATTATACAGTATAAAATACCTGGGAGTACACTGCCAAAACAAATCCAGGAATTATATGAACAAAATTATAATAACTTGTTATACAAATAATATCAATTTTAAATAACTGGAGAGGTATTAATTGTTCATGGGTAGGTAGAGTCAATATAATAAAAAATGACAATTTTACCCAAACTAATTTATATATTTAATGCCATCCCAATTAAATTACTGAAAAGTTATTTTTGCTGAATTAGAAAAAATAATAAAATTTATTTGGAAAAACAAAAAATCAAGATTATCAAAGGAAATAATGAAAAAAAGTGTAAAAGAAGGAGATTTAGCAGTACTAGGGTTTTTTTTTTTTTGTTTGTTTTGTTTTGCTTTTTGGAGGGCAATTGGGGTTAAGTAACTTGCCCAAGGTCACCTGGCTAGGTTTTTGTTTGTGTGTGCATTAAGTGTCTGAGGTCGGATCCGAACTCAGGTCCTTCTGACTCCAGGGCCGGCGCTCTACTCACTGGGCCACCCCCAGTACTAGATCTTAAATTCTATTATAAAACAGTAAGTATTAAAACTATCTAGTACTGAAATAGCATACTAGATGTGGGAAAATCACTTCTTCTCTCACTGTCCCTGGCAGCTCTCTAAAGCTGTAACTTGTAGAGCAGGTGTTGATTAGCATTGATAGAAGGAGTTTTCTTACAGTGAGTTCCCTACATCAATGAAATCACAGGTTCACTAAGAAAAAAGAATCAGGAGATAAGTATTTTACTTTCTTTTTGAAAGAAAGTAAAACATTTTACTTCTTTTGCTTACTTTATATTGGAAAGGTCAAGTTGGCAGCAGTACTTCAAGTTTAGCCTAAAGGCATTATCATTATTGTTAACAAAATATGTTTATTTTATATTATATTATTTATTTAATAGGGGGCAGTAGGTCATAATGGATGGAGTCAGGGAGATTTGAGTTCAAATCTTGTCTCTGACATGAGTTGAGTCAAACTGAGAATGACATCTACCTTAGGCAGCTACCTAGGGCTTACATACTAAATCATAGACCAATAGTGATCTGTTTTGATGGAGAGAGTTTCCACACAGGGAGTTCACAACATATTGATCAACATCACAACTCTTTCCCATTGTATTTTTGACAACAACTTCAACAAAGTATTATCTTTCATATGGGGGAAAATTACAGTCTGTTAGTAGACCAAGTATGTTGACCTTTAATACTTTAAAAATTTCATCAGAACAAATTGTAGAAAATCAATTAGTCAATCAACAAGAATTTATTAATCACCTGCTACATGCTGGGTACTATAGTAGGTGCTAGGGTTTCATATACAAGAGTGAGACAGTGCTTGCCCTTGGGAAGATTTTGTACTAGAAGAAATTCATGTCCTTTTCTATATACTTTTGTATATGGGATGTACTACCTAGACATTGAAGGCTTGTCCAGCTCTGAAATTCTGTGATTATGTGACTGGGATGAGCCATCAATACTCTTTTTCAGACTCCTTTGTGATCATCACTTCAGGATCATAAAAGAGATGACTGGAGTTAGGTATTCAGTCTGAGGCCATAAGGCTGAATTCTCTGAGTGTAGCTAACTAGCCCTATGGGGATTGAACCTGTGACCTTGGCCCCATTAGCACTGTATGATAATGGAGTTCACAGACCCAGGCCTGCTACCCAACACGGAGAGCTATGCTTGTTGTAACAGCCCATACACCCAGATATAGGCAGATGTAAATGTACATGCACATGTGGGCTGAACTATCCAGACAACATAGTTCACACTCTGGAGAGTATGAGCACAAAATGCCCTTTGGCACCAATGCTGGCCTGAAGTTCCCTTAAAAGGGCTTTCCAGAAAGCTGAGGTTTCCCTTGCAAAACAGGAGCATGGTTTCAATTTTCCTTTAGATCCATAAAGAAAAAAGGAAAAGTAAGGAGGTGGGGTAAGGGGTGGGAAGGAGATTTATGACCTCAAATTCTCTTCGTTGCCATTTGTAAAATAGCATTTATCAGGTGTTGGGCACATGGCAGCTCTGGGGAGTGCCAGACAATGATCAAAAGGAAAGCACAAAAAACCCTGCCTCCTTCAACAGGCTGAATCTCCTACTTTTATCGATCAATGGGCACATTAACCCTGTTGGTTCAGGGAAGAAATTCGTTTTGGCATTTCACTGTCTGAAGTATCAGACACAAATGTTGGTATAAACAGGCTTCTGTGTGCCAGGTCCACCTGCCTGTTGCTTTGATGTTTCATTCAGAAGACCAGAGGGAAGGGCAGAAGAGAGGGGAGGATGGGGTGCTCCATATCTTAGTTCCAGAGACAAAGGTGCTCCGTTGGTTTGGAGGCTTTGATTTCTTTTGTGACAGATTGGGAAACAGGAGGAATGTCAATCAACCTCTCAAATATTTTTTAATCCCTACTATGTGTCCAATGTGCTTTGGGATATACAAAAGCATAAGGTCTGTTCTCCACATACAAGAAGTTTACCATCTGGCTGGAGAGTGAAATCTAGCACACACATGATTATGCACAATTTAAGACCATCAAAGTGATGTACTGTGTGCTACTAGGTGTTGAGATAGGAGAGAACAGTGTGTGTTGCTGGCATAACTAGAAAAGACTAGATGGAATTTGATCTGGACCTTGAAGGCTGAGTAGGGAGTGGAGGGAGGAGAGAAAGAGGAGCTTCAGGTAGAGAAAAGGAGCAAAAGTATGGAGGCAGGAAAGAAAATAATGTACTAATACCAGTTATAGGAGACTGAGAAGAGGGTGAAAGTCAGGGAGTCTTTGGATATGTGGGTGCTACATGAAAGTGTACCCTGCTCCTCTGAACCGTGGCTTGGAGTTGTGAAGAAATCAGTAGAGAGCATATCTTCAGAGGTAAAAAGAAGCTAGGAGACACATTACTTGGCTCGTGTGTGGCCAGACCAGTGTTAGTTCTGGGGGAGAAAAAGGAGAGGGCCCAGAGGAAGGTCTTTTCTCTTTTGTCCTCAGAGAATTAGTGCTGTCTGAGGTGGGAGGGAATGAAAAATCATAGAACCCCAGAGTTTGAAGAGACTCTGTAGGTATCTTAGGAGAGAGGAGCACACCCACAGTGATTTGCTCTTTGAGTCAGGAAGACCTATGTTTGAATCCTGCCCCATACTTACTAGCTTTGTGACCCTAAGTTTCAATTTCAGCATGTATAATATGGAGATAATTATAGCATTGTACAGAGACGTTGTAAGACTCAAATGTGAGAAAATATGTAAAGTGCTTAGCAAATCTGAAAGCCCTATTGAAATGTGAGCTATGATCAAGGCCTGTGGTCTGCATTGTGGGGAGATGTGTACCCCAAGAGCCCCTGGAAACACTGGAGGGGCCAGGATCTGACTCTTAGGACTATGTGGTCAACCAAATGGAGGGTAGGAAGATAGGCTGGATATGGCCCTCGTTTCTTTTAGCCAATTGTAAGGACTGTCCACAATAAGACCACGCCTTCCCTTATCCTCCACTAGTACATCCCACTACTCCCTCTGTCTGCCCTGCAATCTTCCCCAGAACTGATGCTGACTTGGGGGTTGGCCCCTCAGAAGGGTTAGAACCCAGACTAATCACTATATACAGCATCTCTACAAGCTCCATTGGGAAAATCCTGTCCCCACCTCCTGTCCCACAGATGACCTCTGGGCCCTTAAAGGCTATGCTCTGTTCACAGAGACTGACTAGTGAGTAAGAGCCCTACCCCTTTTACGTTTTGGGTAGGTCAGAGTGAGTCATACAGAGTGAGCCATGCAGAAGGAGCAGGCATGGATAGATTCTGCTCCAGATCAAAGACATGGATATGTTCTCTTTCCTTCCCAAACTACCAATCTTATACATGTTCTTGGTTATATCGAGGGCACTGCCATCCTGCTGTCACAGTCACTATGCTAGTTAAGGCTGCTCCATCAACTACTGCAACAACCTCCTATGTGCTCATTCAGTCTCTCCTTGATTGTAGCATTTAGCATGCTACCTGGCCCATAGTAGACCTTTAATAATTGCTAGTTGATTGACTGACTGACTGCTTGAATCCTTATAGGGGGAGGAAATTCACTACCATATGAGGCAGGTATTCCATTTAGGGACAGCTATGGTTATTAGAAAGTGCTTCTTTTAATGAGCATATAACATCTGCCCTTTGGGATTCAAGAAGTGACTGAATGACAATGAGAACACAGATTTCAAGGTGGAAGGAACTTTAGAGATCACCTAAAAAGTGAGGAGTTGGGGGAGTCAGAGGATGGAGATGAAGATTCCTGCCTTATGGATTTAAAGCCCTGAAGGCATAAACAGGGCATAAACAAGGCATAAACAGAATGAAGGGTGGCTGGGTCCCTCCACAAAATGGAGACCCCAGGAGGAATTCACCAGTGGGAGAAGTGGTTGCTGCCTTTTGGAGGGATATTCTACGTTGAGAAAGCCCATAGGTGGGCCAAGGTGATTCCAGTCAGTCAGGGAAGTCCTGGAATGAAACAACAGAAGAGGCATGCCTTGAAGTATGGAAATCAGAAACAGTACCAGGAGGGGATTATGTCTTTTTTTTTTTTTTAGGAAATCAGGGTTAAGTGACTTGTCCAGGGTCACCCAGCTAGTATATGTCTGATATTTTGAAGTCTGATTCTCCTGCCTCCAGGGCCAGCACTCTATCCACTGTGCTACCTAGCTATTCTGATTGTGTCTCTTAAGGCAATGTCTCTCTTAAAGTGTGGCACCCAAAACTGAATCTAGTATCTCAAGTATCTAGCAGAATAGGTGGATCCCTCTTGTTTAAAGAATTCATCCAAAGATGCCACCTCTGACTTCTGTAGTACACTCTGAGGTTTACAAAGTACTTTTGTCACAATAATCTGGTACAGTAGATAATGCGAGTAGTAATAGATTTATTAATATAACATATTTTATGTGTTACAATTATATTAATTATTGATAATTTTTTCAGATAAAAAAAGGCTCAGAGCCATGTGACCTTGGGCAAGTTACTCAATTGCCCTCTAAAAAGCAGAAAAAAAGCTCAGAAAGGTATAGTGACTTGTTCAGGATCACACAACTATCAAATGTCAGTGCCAAGTTTGGGATTAAGATCTTCTGACTCCAAACCCTGCTTCTTTGCCACTACATGTTGCATCTTAAGCTTATGCAAGTATTGGTTTCAAACATAAGAACAGTATTTCAGTCCAATCTCTGGGGCCTTATTGTACTTGGAAAGCATTTCAGAAAAAATAGTTTCTGAGCAAAGCAATGTGGTTTCTTTTTGTCATGGTATAGAAAAATATACTCATTGCATATATAAAGCATGGCCTCACCAAATGGACCCATGAGTACAGGTTGACTACTCCCCCAAACTCAATTTCATGTCTCTCACCTGGGCTCCCATGCTCTGTTCCATCTGAAGATTTAACAGCATAATCCACATGTACTGATATCAGGGCTGTAGCAACTATAGACAGACTGTTGCTAACTCCCCTCTTTTGAGTCCCGAGTGACTGTACCACTGTTGATCAGCAGAAAACCCTTAGAGATGATCCTGGGAACACTTGCTCCTTAGACCTCCTTCCTCTGACTCTAGGTAGCTGAACCCTGTCTTCTGTGTTCCTTGAATGGTGGCTTGATCATGTACCATTTAGTTGAGGGAGTTGGTGACCCCAAGACTACACTATAAAACATTGTCTTAAAGAGAATATTGGTTGGCCACAACTTGTAGTGGTTGACCCAACAAGTCTGTGATGGCAGATAGTCAATAGTGCTTTTATAAAGAGATAATACTTTTATTATTATTATTATTACTGTTATTATATATATATATATATATTTCTTTTAAGAATTATCTTAACAAGATTCTAATTCTGTGTTAGCAAGAGTCTGTCTATCTTAGCAAAAGTCTTACTGTCCATACATCCCCATCGTACTCTGAAGTCTCATTGAGCTTATTATGGCATAAGGATGACCTTCGGTTGTTGAACATTATGGAGAGCAAACTGACTGAAAAGGCTTCAAGTATTTCTAGGTGACAGACTGATACGAACATCTGGTCTGGTTACCAGCTAAGCTAAGAGTGGAGAGGCTTATGGCCAGAGCTGCCCGTTGGGTGATGAATCTTCCAGCCACAGCACCTTTTTAAGATCATCTGCTACATTACCAAAGGGCTGCTATTTTGTCAGAATTCGCATCTTTTAAATCACATATCCTTAAAATATGTTCAGCGAAAAGAGCACTGAACTGTGGGACCAGATCAAGAAATCTTGCTTCCATTTATGAGTATGCCACTGGTTTGCTGTATGTTCAATAGAATGTAAAGTCCTTGAAGGCAAGGACTATTTTATTTTATTTTTCTATATACCCAGAGCCTAGCACAGTGCCTGAGAAGTATCAGGTGATTATCGAATGGACTTTAAGAAGGTAATTTAACTTCTTTTGTTATCTAACTATAGAAGTTAAATAACTTCATTTTTATTAAATATAAAATGAAGAGATAGGTTTAGATGCTCTTTGAGGGCCCTTTCAAGTCTAAAATTCTATGATTTCAATTAAAACTACTTTATTCACTTAACAGGTGAATTTTATTAACAAATATTAACCCTTAGGTATTTTAAGGTTAATTGTAACATAGTTTCACTTGCTTGACTGACCACAGACACCATATCACTATTTACTCTTGGATGGGAACTTCAAGGAAGAGATTTTTACCTTTAGAGAAACAAATGGCACTTTGATTAACCTCCATTGCTTTGTATGTCTCATCTCTTTTACCATAGCCGTCGTGAGTTGCCTTCTATATTAAACATCTCCAATAAGGATTTCATTTCATTTTAATAAGGCAGAATTGCAAACATTAATGAAATGGCAATTGGGTTATTAACAACACATGCTTTGGAGTTTCAGAAATATGTTGCCTTTTTAAAATTAACTTTATAAAAAAAATGTCCAGATGCCGAGCTCTGCTCCACAGATTATTTGTATTTTTTTCAAAGTTGAAACATCTCTCAAACACTCAGTTCTGAGCAAACAAACAGACAGCAGGGGGATAAGAAAACAAGGCTGAATTTCAGTCCTACAGATCTCAGCAAGAAGCAAAAATAAACTTTTCCAACTATGTTCCATCCCCACAGCTCCCCAAACTAGGTTTGGGTAAAGTAGCTAGAAGACAAAAAGACAGATGCTCCCTCCTTCTCGTAGCCTCTGGCCTGGTTTTTCTGATCCTATGGCTTGTTCCATTTGAACTGAAGATTCCTAGGCCTTTTCTGACCTCTTTCTTCCCTGGGAGGCAACCAACTGGGAACACAGAAGCTGTCTGCAAATGTTGGATGACCAGCATTTCAGAAAAGAGTATGGAATCAGTGTTCAGTAAGTCAATGAAAATTTATTAAGTACCTACTATGTGCCAGACTAAAGTCCCCCAATGCCTTATCATGGTGTGGAGGCAACTCTGTGTTCTCAAAGGCAGCGCCAGGGGAGTGGGAGCTCTGGGAGATTCAGCTAAGTTGGGAAGCTTCTGAGTACAGGACAAGTGATGGAATTTGGAGCCTCAGACAAAGAGGGTCATTCTTTTTGGATACAGCCAATCTTAAAGAAGATCAATCAGTCATCAAGCATTTACTAAGTATCCATTGTGCACCAGGAACTCTGCTAGGCTTTGGGGATTGGAAGAGAAAAATGAAACCATCCTTAGCCTCCAAGAGCTTAAGTCATAAGAGGCTTGTGATGTGAATCAAAGGAGAGTGGCCATGTTGACAGAAATGAGAGATCCTTGGTGTATTAGAAAAGGACAATCATTGAATGTCAGAGTAACAGGTGACTTAGAGGTCATTTAGTTCAATTGCTTCATTCCCCAGATGAGGACATCCAAGCCAAGAGAAGTTGAGTAACTTACTTAAGGTCAAGGAGCAGAACCTAAAATGGAACCCTATCTCCTGACCCCAAATTTAGTGCTTTTGATTATAAAAATAGCTGGCTTTTAAATAGTGCTTGAAAATTTGTAAGTCTTAAGTATTTTACAGGGAATATTTCATTCACTCCTCACAACGACCTTTTGAGGTGGATATTATTATTACCCCCATTTTATATGTAAGTAAATTGAAGCTAAGAGAGGCTCAGGATCTTATATAACACATATTTGAGGGAGGATGTGAACCTAGGTTCGCCTGACTCCCAGTTCAACGTTCCATTCAAAATGCCTTCTACATTGAATGAATTTAAATGTTGTTGTTTAGTCATTTCACTCAAGCCTGACTCTTAGTGATCCTATTTGGGGTTTTCTTGGAAAAGATACTGGAGTGGTTTACCATTTCTTTCTCCAGCTCATTTTATAGATGAGAAAATTGAGGCAAACAGGATTAAGGGACTGGTCTAAGGTTACACAGCTAGTAAGTATCTGAGGTCATATTTATACTCGGGTCTTCCTGACTCCAGGCCTGGCACTCTACCCTCTGTGGCACCTAGTTACCCCATGAACTTAAATTACAACGCACTTGTTTCCTTTCCTAACCTGTTAGCATTTTAAACTGATTTTCAAAAAGTTCAGCCTGGTACTGAACAGAGTAAACTGCACCCTACGTTTACATGTATTTGGGCTCTTACAAGATCAACACCTGAGACAAATTAGGGGGACAATTGAAAATTGCCTCCAGCTTGGAGTTAGCATGTGTTAAGCAGGGTTCAGCACTGAAGATTTTTAAGTGCGTGACTGATACACCTTAGGGCAAGGCCCAACTTTCCCTTGGAATCTATTCTTGCTTTTTCTTTGCTCCTAATTGCTCTCATTTAGTTTCAGTTTCTTTCCTTCTCTCCAGACAAATTACTGGTATACCTTTAAACCCATGGTTTCTTTTCTGTATCTGAACTCCTACCCTTCTCAGAATGTTTCAGGGTAGAGTCTGCCCACAAACATATTTCTTAAAGCTAGAAGCCAGAAATCTTTATGTCTGAATCTCACAATCCTTGACCTTCTGTATTCTAAGGTCCTCTGACTTTGATTTTCTCTTTATAGCCTTTATCTTTGTAATCTATGAATTTTTTTAAAAAAAGAAACTTTGTAGCTATAATATTGACTTATAAGTTTAACTCAGTCCCTATGAGAAATATGCATTTGCAAGGGTATTTTAAGATGTTTTGACAAACAATAGCTTTTCATAGAAAGAAGCATCTTTCAAGTAATATTCTTTTAAAGGAATGTGACCACCTTTCATTAAAACACTTCGTTGCATGTTCTAGTGGACTCTCAGGAATTTTCAAGAAAGTCTCTGATGCTTAGAAGATTTATTGCCTGTAGTATAAATGATAATAGTGCTTTCATGCTTCAGAAAACCTATGATTTCATCAGAGTGGGTGCTTCCTCCATTGATACTTCTCTCCACGCCTTAGGAGATGGTCTCATAAATTGCTGAAGCCAGAATTCACTGCATCATCTGATGCCCAGCCTTCTTATGACAAGCCTTTTCAAACATAGCTACCTTAGTTGATCTTTAGGTAGCAAACAATTGGTTACTGGGTCTGTTTTGTTTGTCCTGAATCATGATTTCATTGGTGTAAGGGAGTTCCTGGTAAGGAAATTCCCTCCACCAATGTTGTTCAGCAGTGACTTTGTGACTTAAATAGCTGCCTGGGGATTTTCAGAGGTTAAGTGTCTCATCCAGGGTCACGTAGACAGTATTTGTCAGAGGGAATGCTTCAATAACATTGCCCTGACTCTGGGGCCAGTCCTTTATCCACTAAAATATTTTATTTCTTACTGGATCTGAACTAAAAACCTTTTCAGTTTGATAGGGCCTATCAGCTTGTGGTCTTTTGGCATAACCTTTCTAGAACATAAGGTCATCTCACAACAAGATGAGGTCTCAGGACATAATTGTATTGAAGGAATAACAACTAATAATTCATTTACATGGCATTTGCCATTTTATGATGTACTTTACTCACAAGATCCATGTGAGGTAGGTATTATTCCTATTTTACAGAGAAAGAAAACTGAGGCCCAGGAAGATTGTGATTGGTTTAAAGTCACATAACAAACGTGGAGGTCAGATTAGAATCTGCCTTTCAACCCTAAGTGTTTTTGTTTTTTTGCTGTACCAAACTGTTTCTCCCCCCAAATTGAATCCACACATATATAAGCAAAATGAAGTAAGGAACTGCTATAATTATTTAGAAACTTCAAGCTATAAATGTACCCGGTTAGCAAGAACTTATATAATTTATGGCTTGAATTATTGAAAAAAATATCAAATCAATTTTCTATTTCATTTTCATGAGAAGAGTCAATAATTGATACAAAATACATTCAGTAGTACTTTCTTTTCAGGGCTTTATTTTAAACAACTAATATAAAAACTGTGCTTTTAAGCACAGTCAAGGCCATTGGCCTCTTTTTGCCCCATTCTTGGGACAGGAGAGATTTTGAGGGACTTTGGAAGTGTGTCTAACTCTTGTCATATGGCCACAGACCACTTTGGCAGTTCTCCAAAAAATGTCAAACCTTTCCCTGTGGTATTTATTCATTCGCATATTTGGGTTACAAGTTGAGATCAGCCAAAGGGAATGTTGAAGTTAAACATGAGTGTAAGGTTTATGGGTAATAGCTAAGCTCAATTCAATGCCAGCTCAGTGTATCTTGTCAGTAAATCAATCAGTCAACAAACATTTATTAAGCACCTACTTTATGCTGGGCACTATAGTGAACACTGGATACAAAGAAAGAAGAAAGACAATACTTACTCTCAGTCTAATGGGAGAGGCAACCTGAAAATGATTATATACAAAATAAGTCATATACAAGATAACTTAGAGATAACCAACAGAAAGAAGGCACTACAACTAAGGGAGAGCAATTGGACTATTATTTCTCTCCATCTCAACTTAATGCTTCTCTTACTGTAGCCTTAGATCATCTTAATTCTTTTGACTGATATATCAAACTTTTGACCCATTGTGGACTTGGGATTCTTTAAAACTCCTGGTTCTTTATTCAGACTCTCTCTCTCAAGGATGCTGATCTGGTATTCTATAAGTAGTCATCAAATGAATGAAAGAATACACGAGTATATGAGGGAACATCTCTGCCCTTCTCAAATATTCTGAAGACTATCAGAGACATACCTGTTATTGATACACTTCAGCAAAGCTAAAGCTTTCTAGAGCAGAGAACAATGGTTCAAGTGGCTTAATGGTTTCTTGCGGTTATTAAAATGACACAGATTATTAGGTTTTGAAAAAGGTAAAGTCTCTGCAACTGACTGACTCCATATTTGGTTTTGTTTCTGAATCTTCCAGGTTCTGAAGATGTTTTCAGTTTGCATAGTTAAGATAAGAATCAGCCTTAGTGTGGGAAAGGGAGAGACAGAAAACACATATTTCCCTAGGTAAAAACCTTGGGTCCTGAGTGACTTTTAGTGTCTCTTGGCCTGTCCCTGGAGTTGCTATAAAATTAATTGGGTATAGAGGCAGCCTGGAAAAGACCTCTTGTTAGAAGAGTTGTTTGGTGCATTGGTACCTAGGGGCAGGTAGAATTTTGAAAACTTAAAATTTGGGTGGCAAATTGTAGTCATCAGCAAAGTCAGATATGTAGGTATATTATAAGGCGCAACCAACTTAAATTAAGATCACACTTTTTCTTTTTTTTAAACACATGCTTTATTAACTTCTGTTTTACATCATTCATTTCCGCCAGATTTTGAGTTACAATCATTTTCCCCCTGTTATTCCCCTACCCGACCTCCCAGAATAGCAGTCCCACAAGATACCGCTTCCTCCAATCTACTCTCTACCATACCTTCTCCCATACCCCATTCGACTTTTCCATTAGAGGAAGGTGAATCTTTGTGTCCCAATGCCTGCACATCTTATCTCCCAATTACAAGCAAAAGAGTATTAATAATAGTATTTATATATATTTGAAACATTTAATGTTAAGACCTCGAATTTCAGATCCATTTCCTTCCTCCCTTGTCACCCATTCCCTCTGGAGAGATAAGTAATGCAGTATATGTTGTACATGTCTAGCTATGCAAAACATTATCATAGTAGATATATTGTACAAGGCTGCTTGAAATTCCCTCCCACTCATCCCATCCCACCCCCCACCTGGTCCATTCCCTACATGATCCTGTCCCTCTTCTATAGTGGGTACTTCCAACCTCCCCTCCCCCCAAGGATGCCCTCCCATCCATCATCCCTCCTCTCATCCCCCTTCCCCCTATTCTGCTGCAGGTTAAGATATCCCATTTAGTATGTATGTCATTCTCTCCCTGAACCAAATTCAATGAGAATGTGGTTTTGCCTTTTTTTTCCCTTCCTATTCTCCCCCTCCCTTTTAACCACTTCCCCTTGCTTCTTCTACATGAGATAGTTTACCCTACCCTGTCTCTCCCCCATCTCCTCTTGCCACTTTCCTCTCTCACCTCATAATTCCATCCCTTGAGTATTCTCCCTTCCCAACAGATTCAACCTATGCCCTCTATCCATATATAACTGTAACCATATACACACACATTCACATATGTATTTATATGACCACACACCCTTCTTCCATTATTTTCATAGTGAGAAAGATATCATCAGTCACAGTTATTGCTTTTCCATATAGGAATGTAAATAGTTCAACTTTGATAAGTTCCTTTTGATTTCTTTTCCTGATTACCTTCTCAGGCATCTCTTCCTTCTTGTGTCTGGATGTCAAATTTTCTATTCAACTCTGGTTTTTTCCTCAGAATGCTTGAAAGTCCTCTATTCCACTGAATGACCATATTTTCCCCTGAAACAAAATACTCAGTTTTGCTGGGTAGGTGACCCTTGGGTTCATTCTCAGTTCTTTTGCCCTCTGGAATATCATATTCCATGCCCTTCAATCCCTCAGTGTAGAAGCTGCCAGGTCCTAGGCTATTCTGATTGTGTTTCCACAATATTGAAATTGTTTCTTCCTGGCTGCTTGGAGTATTTTCTCCTTGATCTGGGGGTTCTGGAACCTGGCTATAATATTCCTGGGAGTTTTCTTTTTGGGATCTTTTTCAGGAGGTGATTGGTGGATTCTTTCAAACTCTATTTTGCCCTCTGGATCTAAAACATCAGGGCAGTTTTCCTTGAGAATTTCTTGAAGGGTGATTTCTAGGTTCTTTCTTTGATCATGGCTTTCAGGTAGTCCAATAATTTTTAAATTATGTCTCCTGGATCTATTTTCCAGGTCAGTGGTTTTTCCCATGAGATATTTCACATTGCCTTCTAATCTTTCATTTGTTTGGATCTGCTTAACGGCATCTTGATTTCTCATAAAGTCATTAGCTTCCATTTGCTCCAGTCTAACTCTGAAGGAATGAATCTCCTCAGTGAACTTTTGAGATTCTTTTCCATCTGGCAAATTCGACTTTTTAAGGCATTCTTCTCCTCATTGCCCTTTTGGGCCTCCTTTGCCATTTGAGTTAGTCTATTTTTAAGGTGTTTTCCTCAGTCAGGCTGTTGACCCTCATTTCATACTTTTCCTGCATTCTTCTCATTTCTCTTTCCAATTTTTCCTCCACTTCTCTTATTTGATTTTTAAAGTCCTTCTTAAGGTCCTCTATGGCCTGCAACCCACTCATGTTTTCCCCTGGCGCTTTTGGAGCAGGACTTCTGACCTCACAGTCCTTTTCCCGCTCTATGCCCCCAAAATAGGAATCTAGGGTTGCATTTTTCTGTTTCCTTTGCCTTGGCATGTTGCCACTTAATTACTTGACTTTTGGGCTTGTTGCCACACTATGGCTTTAAGGCCACATAGAGGAATTTTCGTCCCGAATGTGTGGGGGGCAACTTCCGTTTCTGGCAAGCTGTAAACCCACCCACAACTTCCACCCTAGATCACAATCCAGATCCAGGGAGGTTAAAGCAAGAGCGATTACCCCCCAAGACTGATCGCTAGATCTCCCTACAAATTCGCAGGCCAGGAGCTGGAGCTGCTTCTGAAAACTACAAAATGGCATGTCTCCTCAGCGGCTTCTAGCCCCCAGGGGACAGAGCCGATGCATTCCCCAAATACAGGTCCCAAAGTCCATAGGACACTAACCTCTTACTTTGTTCTAGGCATGTCTATGTTGATAATTCTGGAGTCACCACAGCTGCTGGTGTTCTGGGGTTCCTCCAGCCGGCTGCTGGCCCTGCCGCTCTTGGGCTAAAACCTCGGCTCACGTGGACCTGGGCTCCACTCAGTTCTGTTCCCTGCGCTCTGCACACTGTGCGCTGCTGGCTCCCAGACCGCTGTGCTGGTCCTTCCTGCAGGGCTGCTGGGCTGTCCTCAGCGGGAGGTTAGCTTCTCTGTGTTATTCTGTGGGTGCTGGGGCTCCAGAAGTTGTTCAGAGTCCCCTTTTACATAGTTTGGGGGGAATCTGGGGGCAGAGTGGCTTGGATGAGCTGTTTCTACTCCGCCATCTTGGCTCTGCCCCAAGATCACACTTTTTCAAAGCACCTTCTCATATAATTCATTAACAATTTGCTGGTTCTCATAACATGACATCTTCCCCTTCCCTGACTTTGAATACTATTCCTAGTTCCTTGTGCCTTCCCTTCAATTTAGCTTGTATTATACGTGCACACATATACAAACATACTTAGATGTTTACTATATGTATATAGTGAAAAGGGAAGGGTGATAAGGAGGGGGGAGGGTAAGAAGTTCTGCCAGGGACCCACCCTGGCATCCAGTCTGGAAGGAATTCTCCAGGCTCAAGCAAACTTTGAAGCCGAAATTGTAAAGTTTATTGCACAAGGACAACAGGCTAGATTCTTTTATATTTTTTCTTTTTTTTTTAATTAAACAAATGCTTTATTAACTTCTGGTTTACATCATTCATTTCCACCAGATTCTGAGTTACATTTTCCCCCCATTTTTTCCCTACCCACCACCCCAGAATAGCAGTCCCACTAGATATCCCCTCATCCAATCTGCTCTCTCCCATATCTTCTCCCATACCCCCTTCGACTTTGCCATTAGGGCAAGGTGAATCTCTGAGCCCCAATGCCTGGACATCTTATGAAACATTTAATTTAAAACTTCGATTTTCAGATCCATTCCCTTTCTCCCTTGTCACCCACTCCCTCTGAGAAGATAAGCAATTCAGTATGTGTTGTACATGTATATCTATGCAAAACATTACCATAGTAGATATATTGTAAAAGACTGCTTATATTTCCCTCCCACCTGTCTCACCTCCCACCTGGTCCATTCCCTACTTTGATCCTGTCCCTCTTTGATAGTGGGTTCTTCTAAACTCCCCTCTCCCCAGAATGCCCTCCCCTCCATCATCCCCCCCTCATCCCCCTTTCCCCTACTCAGAGTGAGTGAGGGTAAGATATTCCATTTAGTATGTATGTGTTTCTCTCCTTGAGCCAACTTCAATGAGAATATGCTTTTGCCTTTTTGCCTTCCTGTTCTTCCCCTCCCCTGCAACTACTTCCCCTTGCCTCTTCTACATGAGATAGTTTGCCCTACCCTGTCTCTCTCCATCTCCTCTTACCACTTTCCTCTCTCACCTCTTGACTTCACCCCTTAAGAATCATCCCTTCCTTGGGGCGGCTAGGTGGCGCAGTGAGCAGAGAGCCAGCCCCGGAGCCAGAAGGACCCGAGCTTGGATCCGGCCCCAGACACCCAACACACAAACAAAAACCCAGCCACGTGAACCTGGGCAAGTCACCCAACCCCAATTGCCCTCCAAAAAAAAAATAATAATCATCCCTTCCCATCAAATTCAACCTGTGCCCTCTATCCATGTATACCTGTGAACATATGCCATGTACCCTTCTTCAGTTATTTTCATAATGAGAAAGGTTTCATCAAACACAGTTATTGCTTTTCCATGTAGGACTGTAAATAGTCCAACTTTGATAAGTTCCTTTTGATTTCTTTTCCTTGATTATCTTCTCAAGCATCTCTTGCTTCTTGTGTCTGAATGTCAAATTTTCTATTCAACTCTGGTTTTTTCATCAAGAATGCTTGAAAGTCCTCTATTCCACTGAATGACCATATTTTCCCCTGAAACAAGATACTCAGTTTTGCTGGGTAGGTGACCCTGGGTTCATTCCCAGCTCTTTTGCCCTCTGGAATATCATATTCCATGCCCTTCTATCCCTCAGTGTAGAAGCTGCCAGGTCCTGGGCTATTTTGATTGTGTTTCCACAATATTGAAATTGTTTCTTCCTGGCTGCTTGTGGTATTTTCTCCTTGATCTGGGGATTCTGGAACCTGGCTATAATATTCCTGGGAGTTTTCTTTTTGGGATCTTTTTCAGGAGGTGATCTGTGGATTCTTTCAACCTCTATTTTGCCCTCTGGATCTAAAACATTAGGGCAGTTTTCCTTGAGAATTTCTTGAAGGGTGATTTCTAGGTTCTTTCTTTGATCATGGCTTTCAGGTAGTCCAATAATTTTTAAATTGTCTCTCCTGGATCTATTTTCCAGGTCAGTGGTTTTTCCCATGAGATATTTCACATTGCCTTCTAATCTTTCATTTGTTTGGATCTGCTTAACAGCATCTTGATTTCTCATAAAGTCATTAGCTTCCATTTGCTCCAGTCTAACTCTGAAGGAATGAATCTCCTCAGTGAACTTTTGAGATTCTTTTTCCATCTGGCAAATTCGACTTTTTAAGGCATTCTTCTCCTCATTGCCTTTCTGAGCCTCATTTGCCATTTGAGTTAGTCTATTTTTTAAGGTGTTATTTTCCTCAGTCAGGCTGTTGACTGTCATTTCACACTTTTCTTGCATCTTTTTCATTTCTCTTCCCAAATTTTCCCCCACTTCTCTTATCTGCTTCTTAAGGTCCTCTATGGCCTGTAGCCAGCTTGTATTTTCATTTGGGGCTTTTGGGGCAGTCCTCCTCCATGCTTTGAGCCTCTTTGCCCCTAAAATAGGAGTCCAATGTTGAACTTTTCTGTTCATTTTGTTTTGTTTGCCTAGGCATATTGCCACTTAATTACTTGATTTTGGGGCTTGTTGCCACAGTAGGACTCTGCCACCAGACAGGGGAGCTTCCGCCCAAACGTGGGGTCTTCACAACTTCCTCCAGTTGGGTGGCCTCTGTAAAGCCTTCACCCACTCTGGTAAGTTGGATACCCACCCCAAACTTCCCCCCCAGACCACAATCCAGATCCAGGCAGCTTAAAGCAAAAGCGATTAACCCCCAGACTGATTGCTGTTGGTTCCCAGCGCGCTGTGCTGCCTGCTCTCAGAGTGCTGTGCTGGCCGCTCCCTGCAGGGCTGCTGGGCTGTCCTCAGCAGGAGGTTAACTTCTCTGTGCAGTTCTGTGGGTGCTGTGGCTCCAGAAGTTGTTCGGAGCTCCCTTTCACATTGTTTGAAATTTGTGTCAACGGGCTAGATTCTTATGGAACCTGCAAACTTCCAGGGGTCACAGGCATAGTTTTATGGAGTCAAGACAGTAGATCAGGTACCAATTATGCTAACTAGGTGAGTAAGGGTGGGATCAGGGAGGAGTTAAGGAGTGGTCAGTGCTTAAAGGACCATGCACTTTTAATATCAACTGCGCAGGCGTATTGCCCATGATTCACTGGGAAATAGCCCAAGCGGGGGCTACCGGGAGGTGTGGTTTTAGGCCTGACATGTCACTAAAGTCTGTCCTCGGTCAGGGCCACTAAGGAGTGCCAAGTCTGCCACCCATCAATGTCAGGCTTGACAAGATAGATGTTGGGAACCAAGGCCATTAGAGACACAGGGTGGGTATAATTGGCTAAGGAGTTACCCTATAGATAGGGTACTGAAGAATTCATGGTGCAGCTGGCCACTCTAACTAAGGGAGATAACATTTGCCTAAGCTAAAAATGTTTATAGATAGTTTTGTGAAGGATTCATAAGTAGCTTATTGTTTCAAGCAGAGATAAAGAGTTCATGAGTTGTTGCTGGGCAGAGTGCTGGCAGGGGGAAGCGGCAGAGTTAATGCTTTGAGACTGGGGCGGGGAGGGGGGGGGGGTGGAAGTGTGACTTTACAGACTGCTTTTACAAACTGATTTTACAGACATAGATCCCAAAGCACCCCATTTACAAACTGATGTTACAGATTGATATTACAAACTGATGTTACAAACATATATACATCCCAAGGACCCCATCATATAGGACACATATATATTTCAATATGCCTATATCTGTACATGTCTTCCCCAATAGAATATAGGCTCTTTTTTTTGAGGGGGGAAGGTAGGGCAACTGGGGCTAAATGACTTGCCCAAGGTCACACAGCTAGTAAGGGTTAAATATCTGAGGTTAGATTTGAACTCAGGTCCTCCTGACTCCAAGACTGGTGCTCTATTCACTGTACCACCTAGCTGTCCTGCAAGAAAATAAGTTCTTTGAAGGCAGGAGAGATTTTGTGTAGCACCTAGCACTGTGCCTAGCACATAACAGGAACTTAATAAATGCAAGTGATTGATTGATTCTTCCCTATGCCTAGAATATTTTCCTTCCTTATCTCTGCCTCCTGAAATCTCTAACTCCCTTTAAGACTCAGCTCAAGTTTCACTTTCAGAAGAAGCCTCTCCCATGACCAAAGTACTTTGTATTTATCATCTATTTATCATCTATCTGTATATCTATCTATGTCTGTCTATCTGGATATAGATAGATATAGACAGGTATTTGCATATATTCATCTATGTGCATGTTGTCCTGTCATCCCCACCTCCATCCCTCAGTAGAATAGAAGTTTATAAGCTCCTTGAGAGAAGATACAATTTTGTTCTTGTCTCTAGATCCCCAGCACTTAGCATAGTACTCCATACTTAGGAAGGTTTACTAAATGTGCATTGAATTGAATTTAGGGTCTCCAGTCAATTTGTTGTTAACTCTGTGAGGTAAGTCAAGGAGGAGCCATTGTAATTTGCAGATGCACTTTGAGCCCCATTGAGGTTAGAATGATTTGCCTAAAGCCACATAGCTTGTTAGTGGTGGAACTAGTGCTGAAATCTAAATCTCTCATCTAGTAGTATGGTCAGTGTTTTTCTTGGGATCCCTTCCAATTCTGACTATCCTGTTGGGGAGAGTCAAGGCTGTCTAATGGTTACTGCTCAGGATCTTTAGGGAGTCAAAAGGACTACTGCATTCTTTGATGATGGAGGTGGTCGTTATGCAAGCTAAAGTTATTGCCGTGTTATTTAGGAGTGAAATTATTGGAATATGTAACCTAGTTGCAAAGCTAATGAGGCCCCTCATCTTCTATACAGGGTCCCTTGCTCTTGATTTCCTCACTGTTTTCCCACATAAAATGCAAGCTGCTTGAGGACAAAGGCTTTATTTTTTGTCTTTGTACCCCTAGTCCCTGGCACATTGAGGCCCTTAATAATTGTTGATTGACTATTTCCAGAGAGTGTCATGGACATTCATATCCTGGCTCACCCTATGTCCCCTTCCTGGAATGCCCTCCTACTTCCCCTCCATTTACCAAAGTTCTAGTTTTCTTTCAAAACTAAAGTGCCCCTCAAATTTTCTTTGTGAAGTGTTCCCTCATCAACCTTGCCCTCTCTGGTATTTCCATCCTTTGAACCCCTGTAACATTTGCATTTGTAAACATTTCTTTGGTTTTGTTTTTGATGAGTCTTCATAATTTCACTAAAATAGAGAACTCCCTCTATCAACAATGAGGAACTTCCTTTTAAAAATGCAGCAATTTATGGTTTTGGGGGCCTGCCTGGGGACACTGAGAGGTTAAATAGCTCATTCAAGGTCACAGCCAGGATGTGTTAGAGTCAGAGATGACCAGGTCTCTCTGGACCCAAGGCCAGCCTTCTATCCATCATGCCATGCTTTCTCTTTTTCTTCATTTTACAGATGAGAAAAATGAGACAGAGAGCCAAGGTTATGTGGCTAGTTAATGGAAGAAGAATCAAGATCTTCTGAACGTAGTCAGAAGATTCTATTTATTATATTTCTATACACTATACCGTCTTCTTCTAAAGTATAAACCCCTTTGAGGCCAATAGAGAGAGGTCAAAACCTCTCTCTATTCCCAAAAGAGGCAGTATGGGATTAGGGCTAGAAAGCTGGCCACAGAGTCAGTAATACTTGAGGTCAAGTCCTTCCTCTAATTCATGCTGACTGTGTGATGCCAGGCAAGACACAACCTCTCATTGCCTCCACTAAAAGCTCTAAGGCTAGAGGTTGTACAGCAGATAGCAACACACAGATGAAGGGAATTTCCTTATCATTGATAGAGGGAGTTCCCTTACAGGGAATTTCCTTAGCAGGAGTTCCCTATATCAATAAGATCAAATGTTTGCTGCTGTCTATCCTTCTCCCCAGGGGGAAAAATCCTAGTAGAGAATGTTTATTCTATATACAATAAGCCTAAATAAATTCTAGTCATAAATGGTGACATTACCATGTTTTTAAGTAAGGTAAGCAACAAGCCAAATGGATTTAGGCTATGGATGAAAGAATGTAAATAGAACTATGGCAAAGGAGAACAAAATCACCCATGTCTGGAATCTTTCTCCTGGGAAGAAATCTCAATGATCATGCCAGGACACAGAACATGGCCTGTCCTGTTGTAATTCACTATATCAGATTTGGGAGGATATGGGTATCCAGAGGGTAGGAAGAAAATCGAGCACAGTAAAGCAATGGCTCTGATGGCATTCACTTAGCAAGGTAGGGTGTCTTTACTCCAATTGCTCAAAGACAAGGCAGGCAAGAGATATTCCATGAACTGAAGAGAATAGTGAAGACAGGAGTAAACAGACCCTAGAAAATCCAAATACATTGCTGATCAAAACAGAGTGGGGAAGTCACATAGGTAAAAAAAAAATTACTATAGAAATAAAAGTATTATCAAAATAGACTGAATATGGAATTCAGGTAATGAATTGAGGAAAACAAAAAAAACTGAGACACATAATGCACTTTCATATAGGACTCTGAAGTTTACAAAACATTTTACTCACACTATTCCTGTGAAACAGGTAATGTGATTGCTTTTATCCATATTTTACAGATGAGGAAACTGAGTCTGGGAGTTAAAGTGAGTGATCCATGATCACAAAGCTAGTAAATGTCAGAGCTGGGTCTTGAAATCAGGCTTTCTGTTGCCAAATCTAATTTTTATTAATAGAAAAGCCTCTAGTTGCTTTTTCAAGTTAGTAGAATAGCACCTGGGGAGACCCTATGTTAATATTACACGTGAAAAGAGATGATCCAAGATGATCCAAGGTTCTTTTTAAAAGTGTGTGTGTGTGTGTGTGTGTGTGTGTGTGTGTGTGTGTGTGTGTGTGGTGCAATCAGGGTTAAGTGACTTGCCCAAGGTCACACACCTAGAAAGTGTCAAGTGTTTGAGGGCAGATTTGAACTCAGGTCCTCCAGCGTTGTTGCTCTTTTCACTGTGCCACCTAGCTGCCCAACCCTAAGGTTCTTGAAGACTATACCAGTGCAAGCTCTTTCAAGTCTCACCATACTGGAGAGATGTGCTATACAGAATAAACACCATTAAGAATCTGCCATTTCAGAACTAAAATAACTAAGAGCAGAGAGGCTTATCACCAAAGGGTCACCCTCCTGAGGAGAGAGTATTTTCTTTCTTGGTCTAATAGCAACCTGTGAAAACTTTCTACTCATGCAGAGTGGATTGTGATCCATTTTGAAAGAGGGAGTACCCACGTTGTGAAAATCACAGATCCTCACAGCACCGAAGTCAGCAGTGACTAGAATCCAATGCATAAACATGAATAGAATCTGATTGAAAAGGAAAACGGTCAATAGAGCGGTAATGCAGAGAGGAAAGAATGGATTGTTGGAAAAATATCATTTACAGTGATTTTTAAGAGCCCCCAATCTATACACTATGCCAAAGACAGCTTTTCAACTAAAAAAAAAAAAACATCATTAGTGTAAAATGAGCTCCTTTATGAAAAATGTGCAGGAAATAAGGGTGCAATAAGGTTATTATTATGTTAATATCACTTTGAATTTACCATATTTATATGCCTTTAAATTATATCACTTGGGAAATGTAACTCTTTCCCCAGGCCCCACATTTGTGGGCACACCAAGAGGAACCACTTGGATTTTAGTTTTTTCAGCACCCCAAGCATCCTTAGAAATATAGAAAAGTACATGACTGAAAAATAAACTTTCATGTAACTCCAGTACCCTACCAATGAGACCCAGAGTGATCTTAATAACAGTGACAAGAACCTCAGCTCTGACCATGCTCCAATACTATGGGAAGGAAAGGAGGAAGGAGAGGGGGGAGAAAAGGAGGGTAGGCAGAGAGAGAGGAGGGGGAGAGAGAGAAAGGGAGAGAGGGAGGGAGAAGGAGAGAGAGGGAGAGAGAGATGGAGAGAGAGAGATGGAGAGAGAGAGAGTGGGAGAGAGAGAGAGATGGGGGGGAGAGGGAGAGATGGGGGGGAGAGGGAGAGAGAGAAAGATGGAGAGAGAGAGATCTTATAAATTGTATAGATCTTTACCTTTCTGGGGCTAACAGCTAACTAGAAAGAAGAAAATGTGAGACTCCAATCTGGAAGTAATGAGGTATAGTAGAAAACACATGGCTCAGAATCAGGAAACATGCATCTTCCACTAACTCAGTGACCTTGGGCAAGTAATTTAACCCTGTAAAATCTGTTTCTTTCCTATAACATGAAATAATTGGATCAGATTTTTAAAATATACATTCCAGTTTTATTATTCTTTGATCCTAGAATGATGGAATAATTCATATTTCCCTGGCACATGAGGTAGGGATAGGCTAAGTGATGGAACTATCCAGGGTGCTTATAACTATGTTGAATCATTCATTCTTTTCTACTGAAACTCAAGGGGGTCAGATGTTATGTATGGGACAATCACAGCATAAACTCCATCCGCTATTCAAAAAGCATACAATCCAAGCAAAGAACACATTAAAATACTCTACCAGTATCAGATGGATGTAATTTACTATATAAGTTATTTATAGCAACTAGTTGAAATGCCATTCACAACAAATAAAGGATGTCCCAAAAGTTGTAGTGAAGTTTTAAGTTATTAAAGCTTAAAACTTCACTACAACTTTTGGGAAATACCATTTTACTAACAGCGTACCATTAATGCTTTCTTGGTAGAAAGATATTTACTTCTGCTTCACTGACTGCACTATGTGGAGTACAACGGAATGTGCTAAATCCTCAAAGAGATGGGAGTACCAAATCAGCTCACTTGTCTCCTGAGGAACTCATATGCAGACCAAAAAGCAACCATTAGAATCCAACATGGAACAACTCATTGGTTTAAGCTTCTAAAAGGAGTAGGACAGTGCTGTATGTTGTCATATTATTCGTTTAGCTTATATGCAGAGCACATCATGATAAATGCCAGGTTGGATTAATGTAAAGGAGAAATATCAATGATCTAAAATATGGAGATGAGGGGCAGCTAGGTGGTATAGTGAGTAGACCACTGGCCCTAGAGTCAGGAGGACCTGAGTTCGGATCTGGCCTCAGACACTTAACACACACAAATAAAAAAAACAAACAAAAACAAAAACATAGCCGTGTGAACTTGGGCAAGTTACTTAACCCCAATTGCCCTCCAAAAAAAACAAAAACAAAAACAAAATATGGAGATGATTCAACTATCATGGCAGAAAGTGAAGGGGAATCAAGAAACCTCTTGAGGAGGGTGACAGAGGAGAGCATAAAGCTGACTTGAAGCTTAACATAGTACAAAACTAAAATCTTGGCACCTGGTCCCATCACTTCCTGAAAACAGAGGGAGAAGAAATGGAAGGAGTATCAGATCTTATATTCTTAGGCTCAAAGATTACTGCAGGTGATAACTACAGCCATGAAATTAAAAGATGCTTGCTCCTTGGAAGGAAAGCATAGCAAATCTGGACAGCACACTAAAAAGTAAAGACGTTACCTTGCTGACAAAGCTCCATACAGTCAAAAGTATGATTTTTCCAGCAGTAATATATGGCTGTGAGAATTAGAATATAAGGAAAGCTGAGTGCCTCAGAATTGATGCTTTTGAATTGTGATGCTGGAGGAGGCTTTGAGAGTCCCTTGGACAGCTAAAAGACCAAATCAATCAATACTTTAAAAATTAATTCAGGTTATTCAATGGATGGTCATATACTGAAGCTTAAGCTTAAATACTTTGGTCACCTAATGAGAAGACAGGACTCATTGGAAAAGACCCTGATGTTGGAAAAGATTGAAGGCAAAAGGAAAAGGGGATGGCAGAGGATGGAATGGATAGAATCATGGAAACAATAAACATGAACTTGTACAGAGTTCAAGAGATACTGAAAGATAGAAGGGACTGACATGCTATGGTCCATGGGGTTATAAAGTGTCAGACATGACTGAATGATTGAATAATAAAATTGGTGAACTTTATAAGTAATGTTAAACCTAATGTCCAATATTAATAGGTTAACATTTCCAAAATGTGTAAATAGATCACAATTCTAGGAGGCCATTGCAGTTCATAAAACACTTTCCTCATAGCAAAACTGGGAGACCAATAGTGTTAGTAATTCTTTTCCTCCATTTAATAGATAAAGAAACTAAGTTTTGGAGTGACTTACCCAAAGTGATACAGTTAATACAGATTCTAAACCAGGCAAATCTACAATTCTTTCTACATTTGAGGAGTTTCTACATAGAGAGAAACCTCACTTCCTCTTTGTGAACAGTTAAATTTTCCCAATAAAGTCAGAGAATTGAAGGGATATTCACATCACCAGTGAATCTGGGTTGGGATTTGGACTTTGCGTCAAACACTGAATCAGTAAGTAGCCTAGGCTAAGCATCAGTCCCCTGCTGAAAAGGGTGAGAGAGGCAGATATTACTCATTCCCTTAAAGCATAAATTGCTGTGAATGGTTTTTTAAATTCTCTGTTGAATAAGCCCGAATAAAAATCCTCAGTTATTTTTTTTTATTGGTGATCATTGAGATCCCAAGTTAAATGCAAAAACAGGAGTCTTAACCCAATATCCATTAGATTGTTGTTTTAGAAGAAATCCTAAATTTCCTGAAATCTTTCTTAGAACTGCTAAATATTTGTTCAAGATGTCATGACCTGATTTTGTCCAGGAATGTTTCTTTTTACTCCCTAAAAACATTCAGTTCAGCTGTTTTCTAGAAGAACTAGGTGATGATAAGGAAGGAAAGTGGCAAAAATAGAAAATAGGAGGAAAAAGTGAGAAAAGCAGGTGAAGAACATGAAGAAGGTTTGACTTTCACACTGCTGGTAACATTTGTGTTACTCCCAAGTTCTCAGAGTAGGTGACTTATCAAATAAAGCCCTGTGTAATCACACCTCCAACCTTTCCCTAAAAATAGGCCGCAGACTGACTGAAACTCCTGTCCCAGGTCCTAATTGGCATCAGTGCTTTTTTTCTGACTTTCAGCACTGAGTGGCTTTCTGGCTGCGTACTCTATGGGTTCTGTTTATTCCTGGAGCACAGCTCAGGCTAGGACTTCTTTGTCCCTTTGTGCTCATATTGCCTCAGCTATATGAAGCCAAAGGCCTGGCTCACTTTAGGGCCAAGTAATGAATCTCACTACCAAAGCCAACATCTCACTTGGTTGCCTGGGGTTGTGAGGTAAGTAGAATTTTTCTGGCACCAGATTATTGTCAGACCTGTGCTTAACTAATTAACTAATAGGCTAAACATATAAGCTGTTTCTGATAAATCGAGGGGAGTCAAGGCAATGCAGAACACAAGCTGTCTTTATGAAGACCTAGGTAAATGCATTCATACGGGGACAGGCACTCTCGGGCACACGCATGCACGCACGCGCGTGAGCACACACACACACACACACTACCATGAGAAAACTTTATATCATCCCTGACCAACATCAGCTCTGAATGAGAAGTATGGAAGGGTCTTTCCCACATTTCTCAAAATCTATTGCCTCTGTCTAAAATTTTAAGCACCAAAATGATGCCTGCTTAAAATGCAGTAAGTTGATTTGTTCAATTCAATCTGATGAACATTTATTGAACACCTACTGTGTCCCAGATAGCTAGGTGCTAAGTATACAAAGCCAAAATGAGAAATAATTCTTATTCTTCAGGAGCTTGCATTCTACTGTGGGGAATAAAATACGGATATGAGTTAGAAAGCACAAAATGTATACAAAAGAATGCAAAGATCTACTCTCTTTGTATCAAGGAACTCATACCTTCAGTAAAGAGTGAAATAGAAGAAAAACATTTTGAAATCCAGTTTCCAGAGAAAACGTACAAAAGAAAAAGGTACTGAATGGTTCGTTTGCTCCTAGGTCACCTAACATAACAGTGGTGGGTAGAAATGGGGTACTGATCTATTTTGTTTTCCACTTCAGTTTCGTCTTTGTGAAAGAAGTCTTTGATCATCATGTAACCTGTGTTTTGTTTTGTAGCTAAAGGACACAAGCTGATCACGTGTCCTGGACTGGAAATATTGCCCCATCTGGTAGGACCTATGAAATTAATAAGCCAACATTCTATGTGGAACATGAGATAAGGAAATAATCTAATCCAGTTCTGTCTCAAACAACAGGATGGCCTGGGCTGCAGTGCAATTCCATGACATCAAACAAAACCTTTATAGCAGAGGGTGAGAGGGAGTGGGTGCATGGCTTGAGGTCTTTATTGAGCCCAAGTTTTCTGCCTGTACTCTTGTTTCTCATCCAAAAGTTAAGGATAGGTGTGGTAAGTAGGCAGTGAACACGTGATTTTTTGCAGAGAAATTACCATCAGCATCATTATCATTAGTTTACTTTCATCTCTTTGGTTGGAATATATGACTGTTACATCCTTTCAGAAGGTCATGTTATTTCTATGACCATTATTTCTGTAATGTTCAGAATTGAGGCAAATAGGAAGGGCTGTAACTATCATGAGACATGCAGGAGCCAAGTAAGGCTTGGGGGGGGGGTGTCAACTCCCTCTCCACATGAAGAATACTTAAAAGAAGATGTTTAGCTTTTTGAAGAGAAGGTTTGGGACATGGTGGTTGTGGTGGTAGTGGTGGTGGGGGACACAAAAGCTGTCTTCAGTTTGGACAACTGTCATATGGGGTGGGATTAGAATTTTTCTTTTTTCTCCCAGAGGGCTGAACTATTCAAACAATTCAAAGTTTACCTTCCTTCAAAAGCTTTCTGTGGCAGGTCAAAATTAGGCCATGGATAAACATGGTGACAACTGGCATGATTTTGTGGAAAGCTGCCTGCCCCCCACACACAAACCTCCCCCCACCCCATGGGTAATAAGAAGGATGATGGACCCTCGTGTTGAAATGTGAAAGGAGGAAGATTTAAGTTTGATATTTGTAAGCTCTTGGTGAATAGGGATTATTTCATTCTTTGTACTTATATCCCCAGGGATAAGCACAGTGTCTGGCATAAAGTAGGAGCTTAATAAATGCTTGTTGATTCCTAATAATTAGAGCTATATAGTAGAGTAAACTGCCTCTAGATTTTACTCGGAGATGACCTCATTAGCATTCTTTAGGTAAGAACTGGATGACCATGGATTAGGTATGTTGTAGAGAGACTTTTTATTCAGGTAGTGATTCAACCAGCCCACCTATGAAATCCCTTCTAGCTCTGATATGCTATGGTTTAGTGAAAACATCCCTTATTTGGAGTTAGAAGACGTGTTCAAATCTCAATGGTTCTACTTACTACTTATGTTGCCATGGTAATTCGCTGACCCTAAATTTCCTCTTCTCTAAAATGAGTGGATAAAACAAGATCATCTCTAAGACCTCGTCTAGCTCTAAATCTTAGGATATAGTTCTAATGTCTTTTGTTATTCTCATCTTTCCTGTAACTCACCCACTGAGTGGGATGATAAAAAATATCAGGGTATTAAAACCATTGGTAGCTTACCTGATGTTGAGGGCTAGCTCATCTAGTTAATGAGAGTGGTGGAATGGAGGGGATGGAGAAAAGGGGCTAGTGAACTCTTGTACATTTTTATTTATCCAGTTAGCCCCAAATTTCCCCATAGGATCCTGTGAAGATCAAAAGGAGATAAAGTCTTTGAAAGGATTTGTGTTCTAGGCTCTGTTCTATTAGAGAAAGCAGAGTTTAAGTGGATTACTCTGAATATGGACAGTACTGGGGAGGAGACTATAAGAGAACCCTGATCAACTTTAGTTCATTTAGGTACCTCCATTTTTACAGAATAGGGAGGTGATACTCTGTCCTTGTCAGATCTCAACAAGAGTATCAGATTCAGTTCTGGGTGTCATAGTTTAAGAAAGACATTGCAAAGATGGCCACTATCCAGAGGCATGCAATCAGGCTGGAGAAGAGTCCTGAGTCAGTTTTCTATAAAGAAAATCTGAAGGAACTGGGAATGTTTAGCTGGAGAAGACTTGGGGAAGGTGACAGGGAAATAATTGTCTTCAATTATTTGGAAGGCTGTCATCCTTTCTTTTTTTTTTTTTTGGCCCTGGAGCAACGGGTAAAAGTTTCAAAGGGGCATATTTAGGTTTGGGGTCAAGAAAAATCCCCTCATAATAAGAACTGTCTAAAAGTATAATGGGCTGCCTCAAGTAGGAATGGATTCTCTCTCACTGAAAGTCTTCCAGCAGAGGTTAGGGGACTATTTGCCAGATGTTATAGTGGAGTATTTTAATTTTCCTGTATAGGTTGGTCGAACTGGCTTCTGAGGTTCCTTTCAGAGCTTGAATTCCATGATTCTAAGGATCACTGAGTCTGTTTCTTAAATTTCTTATCTTCTCCTTTCCACATTTATCACCTCCTTCAAAAAAACAATTCAAAGCTTACATTCCTTCTAAAGCTTTCTGTGGCAGGTCAAAATTAGGCCATGGATAAACATGGTGACAACTGGCATGATTTTGTGGAAAGCTGCCCGCCCCCACAAACCTCCCTCCACCCCATGGGTAATAAGAAGGATGATGGACCCTCATGTGATGGTCTCTGAGGACAACAGATAGGTTTCTTCCCTGTGTCTCAGAGAGATTCTCAGACCTGACAGGTCAATAATGTTAGAACTTTTGTTCTAGTTTATTGAGGTCATGGTCAATAAAAGAAACACTTCAGTCAAACTCTGTCACAATAACTGCCTTTCTGCATCAAAGTAAAATGAGCCAGTTCCATCTATGACTCCTTTCCTGAATAAAGTCTATTCTCTACTCTCTGGTCCTATATCACTTTGCAACTCTTCATAATGCCTATGCTATGGGGGAAATATTGGTTTTTAATGCTTTCTGCATATTCTCATATTATATTCATATACACACTGATGTGTTTATTGTTTCCCTTATAAGAATGAACTTTATTCCTTTTATGTACTCTCTTTGTGGCCTCTCTAGACACTCAGGACATGCAAGTTACATGTTCGATGTCATAGGGCAAAATGCTATATATGGGGTTTTTCCCCTTTTAAAAAATATTTTTTCTTCTTTTTCATACTTTTTACATTTTAAACTTAAGTATAAAGTGAGAAAAGACAAAAAAACCTTTCCATGTATTCAGCAGACCACAAGAGAAGATTCAATATAAAACCATACATTTCCATTTAAAACAACCACCGTCATGTAGATGAGCACACACAGTTTTCGAAGCTGTCCAGCTTTACTTTGATTCCTTGTGTGTTTTCTTTATTCTCGGCTATGTACTTTTTACTTTATTTTTTCCCCTCCCCCAAGAAGGCTACAATTAAGTGTGGATATATATACATAGACATAGATATCTATAAACATACATATATACACACACACATAAACACCCATACATATATATGTAAGCCATACTGTCTTTATTTCCTCCTATCATCTGTTTCTCTGCAGGTGGGTAACATCTTCCTTCATAGTTCTAAGTCCTTCCATGTTTTTTTCTAAAACAACCAGCTCATCATTTTCTACACCACAGCAATATTCCAACCCAATCACATCTTATCTGAAAGATTGTCTATGAAAGTTTCCCCCCCCACCAATTTTCTGTATTCTTTCTGTTCTTGGCTATGCAGGCTTTATTTATACAAGAAAATTTTCATTTAAAATAATTGAAATTATGCAATGTTCTTACCTTATAATGTAGTTTTTTTATATTGCTGAATCAATTTCTTTTACATCTTTTTTTTTTTGGCCTGGTTTCTTTGAAGTTCCTGGCTTTTTGTTCTTCCAAATGAACTTTGTTATAATTTTTTCTAACTCCAGCTATATACATACATACATACATATATATATTTAGCAGTGTACTGAGTATGTGTTGTTAAAGCCACCCCTAAAAGCCCAGGGTAGCCTATTTTTCAGTATTGGTAGTGAGCACTCAATAATGTCAAAAGGACTGTGCTATAGCTACAAAGAACATTAGTGCTTTTAAGTTCTCAGGATATTGGAGAATCAAGAATTTGAGAGTTATAAAGGACCAGCAGCCATCTACCCCAACCCATAGAGGTGAGTATAGCTTTTAGAGAAATTAGGCATTTATATCCTAACTCCCAGTTTCACTGCTGTGTCAGATCATTGAGAACAAGGCTAGCTAGTTTCATCTTCCCCCTCAGATTTCTAAGGATGCTCCTGAGGAATTGGGGGTAAGTTTCTAATGCCATCAGCTCGAGCCCTCATTTCAGTTCCTTACAATATCTGTCACCAGTTAGACTTATTATTTCCCGTATATCATTGATTAATCCAGTGAGTAATGCCCCAGTTTCTTTTAAATTATTTACATGAATCAGTTTTTGCAAAGCTATTTTACTAAGAAGATACAGCCAGAAGAGAAGCATAAACAAACCCCCCAAATTAGGCTTTATTCTTCTCTATAGTATATCAGTTCCTGTGGATAGCAGGCTTAAACTTGGAGCAATTTACTATGAAGCATTTGCCGCAACCAAGTTCACTTCCAAATATGGAGGAATAACTGGTAAAGGAGTCACTTCTTGTAGGATCCAGTGTCTTGGCTGCAGGGTCAATCCACTGCTGGGCTGTTGGTTGCTCCCCAGGGATGTGCCTGTGAATTGAACTTGGCTGACCACAAACTCTGGCATGGATTCCTGCCACTGGACCTCTGTTCCTCTAACATTTCGAAGCTCACAAAATCATAGCCTTCTCTAATACCACTTTACATAACCTACTCAAAGAAGCCAAGGACAGAGGTGGTATGCATTCAGAGGCCACATGTTGATTTGGGTGGGGATGGTCTGAGGATATTTTCCTCACCTAGACATGTACAGAATGTCTTCCTTTGATCACAACCAGGAAGGAGAGACTCTAGTTTCCTTCCTGGGTGTCTTCTATGTGGATGTTCAGTTCCAGCTCAACAGCCAAACAGGTGAACCTGAAACAGCTACCAAATGCCCCCTTGTCCTCCGAGGTCCTCATTGCAGCAGGCAAAGACTACTGAGCATGCTCCGAAGGACTAAGTTCCCTTTGACCAATCCTCCCATTACAAAAGGAATCTTCATGGTAAACTAGCTAAGTAAGCTTAAAAACTCCAGTGAGGGAGAAGCCACTACCGCTCAAGGTCATCCACTACACTTTGGAACAACTCTAATTTTGAGTACATTTTCCCAACTTTAAGCCTTAATTTGTCTCCCTGAAATTCCACTCACTGCTCTAGGTTCTAACCTCTGGGGTCACATAGGGCAAATCCCTATTACCTGCGGCCAGGAACTGGCAATTACTAGTCTACACTGAATAGCAATGAAAAGAATCTAGTGATGAAATACTCCTAAGGATGCAGCTAAGTTCCTGTTCATGTTGAATGTTCTTTATTGTTAATAGTGAACAACAAACATTTATTAAGCACCTACTATGTGTTAGGTGTTCAGGATACAAATCCCCAACCAATAAAATAATTCCTACCCTCATGGAGTTTTTTTGTTGTTATTGTTGTTTGTCCTTCATTCTCAAAGAGGACCATGATGTCAGGGAGGTGATTCGATGACATGCAAGTGAATTGGATTGAAATTGATAGAGGGCTGTGCCAAGCCACCAGTCGAGTCATCTGGGCTCCATGCAACAGGAGACCTTGGCCTTTTCAAACTAAGGTCTTTCCCAGGTCTCAGTTTGACTGAGGCAGTGCCCTTTCAGTGATTAAGGTTAGGTAGGAAATGAGTCAAAGAATGGCTTTTTTAACCTAGTCAAAAAACGCAAAAAGACTCCATCTGGGAGGAGAAAACCCTCAAGGATTCTAACTGAAATAGAAACAGTTGCTATTTATATTCACTCTGAGCCAATCAGAGGCCAAACAATGACCAGATGGGGCTTGGTCTGGGACCTATTGTTAGCCAATCAAAAGAGAGCTAAACAAATTTGGGTTTCAGGTATGGTCCTCAAGAAAGACATTTAGCCTGTAAACCGAAAGTAATCTTGGGAGGTTTCAGTGATCAAAATTTACATTCCTTTGGGTATTGTATCCAGAGGTTAAGGTATGATATGCTATGTGGACAGAGGGAAGGGAAAGAAGAAAGAGAAGGGGGGAGAGGAGGGAGGAAGGAAAGAAGGAAAGAAAGAAGGAAGGAAAGTTGTATTGCTCAATGCCCAGTTTTAGTACTCACAGAGGTGGTTGTTATTTGTCCTTACTAGGAACAAATACAGTTAGGTGACATAGCTATAGTACTGGACCTGGAATTAGGAAAACATAAGTGTCGCATACTACCTCAGATACTCACTGAATATGTGACTGTACAAGTCATTTAATGTCTTCCTGCCTCAGTTTCCTCATCTGTAAAAGAGAAGTAATAATAGCACCTACCTTCCAGGGTTGTTTCTTAAAATGTTTCAAAAACCTTCAAGTGCTAGCTTGTGTGTGTGTGTGTGTGTGTGTGTGTGTACAAGACAGGGAGGATACTAGTAGGATAATAGACTTCTCATAGAAGGTGGGTACTTTAGCTTCATCTTGTAGAAAGAAGGATTCTCTAATGAAAATGAGGAGGGAATGATTGCTAAAGCACAAAGGTGAGGGGTAGATGAAGTATGGGTGGACAGTTGAAGGCAGGAAGAGCGGCAAATGTAAAGAGTGACCCCAACATCTTAGTGCAGTTCTAAGATATTGAGGCTGAATAATGAGGCTGGAAAGACAAGGTGAGGGCAGGTTTGAAGGGCTTTAAAAACCAGTTGGAAAAATTTATATTTGATGCAAGAAATAAAAAGTCCTGGAGCCTATTGAGCATTCTTATCCTGGTGATGGTGTCAGTTGGTGGTTACCTGGAGCCATCACCATCAAAACTTACTGATGATATTGGTTGCAAAATACAGGTTGCCAGAATTATCCTCTGATACTAACCTCAATTCCTTTGAGTCTGTGCTATTGCAATGGGGCTACCAATCAGGGTTTGAAACTGCCAGAGTCTTACTTCTCTCCTTGATCTGATGAAAATCAGCCAGGCTCTCTCCTTACAAAATTTGAAAGGCAAAGGAGAGGATTATCTAGGATCTACTTAGTTCCTTTCCCTGCTCCACCCTGAATGCTAAGCATCTTCCTAGAAGAACAGGGGAGAATTGGGGCCAATTTTCTTGACTTTATTATATTTGTATTATCATCATATCTTTCCTGGTTCCTGTATGTATTCTAAGCAGTGATTGATGGGTTTTGACTTTAATAAACATTTACTTTGTGCATAAAGCAATATGTATAAGTATGGTGGAGGATATGAAGATTAAATAATATATACTCCCTGCTTTCATGGAGTTTACAATCTAGTAAGAAGGGATGGTCTATATAGAAATAATTATAATATAAAATGATGGCAGGTGGAGGAAACGGAAAAGACTTCTTGTAGAAGAGATAAGGATATTCCAGCCATAGAGACTAGCACAAGAAGGGGAACAGAGGCATGTCAGTGTGGGACGTGTATGACAATTTCTCCTGATCTGAAAGAAGCCAAAATATCCAGTGTACTTTTTGGCCTTGAGAAGAACCTTTCCTTAATTCATTCTGCCAGGAAGCACAGTCATAGGATCATAGCGTCCAGAGTTGGAAGTGACCTTGGAGAAGGTCTGACATCATCACTTTGCAGATAAGGAAACTTAGGACCAGAAAGCCTCAGTTGTAGTCTCAGTATGATAGTAGAACCCCAGTAGTTATTTGCCCTCTGAGAAGAGAAGAGATTCAAACTCAAGATCCTCTGGTTGTAATTCAAGGACTCCTTCCATTATAGCAGGGAGTCTGTGGTCATCCTCAGTCATTCACAGAACCGTCCTTCTCATAGAGCCTCACATAGTATGTTGATGGTAGTAAGTGACCGATAAATAGAATTATTTTGAATATAAAATGCACCAAATGGGAAATCAAGGGCCAAGACGCTTCTGAATTTCTAAAACGAGTAAAACTTCTGAATTCTAGTTGGAGCAATAAAGGCAAGCCTGTGCTAGAAGAGGATTTCTTTGGGAGAGAGCTTGCGTGCAGGCCTGGGTTCCATCTGAAAACAGAGGCAGAGGGTGGTGAAGGCAGCTGAACGGGGGAAACTCAGAGTGTGCACCTTATTAGCCTTGATTTGCCCTTCTCTTTGATGTTCCCTCCAAGGTTCCGAAAGCTTTCTTTTATTTACGCACACGTGGCTCCATACCTCCAGAGAGCTCTCCAGCTCTCCAAATACATATCTCTAATTTTTACAGACAGCTTTGATGGATCTCCATGAGACCACATGTTCTCCCATTCATGCTTTTTCTTTCTCTTAAATATTTATAAAGGTTCAAGAGTAGAAATAAAAGTCCCTCAGATTCAGAGCCAACTAAAAATAGCACTTCACTTTCTTGCCAGGCAATCTGGCCTCAATCAAAGCCATTGGAAAGATGCTGGGTAGAAAAGAAGAGGAGCTGATAACCTTTTATCCATTTTTTTGGCCAGCTCTCTCTCTTTTATTAATAAGTTAGCTGGAGTGACAGGTTGTGATGGGTCCCAGATGGACTGGGGTCCCTGCTAGTGAAGAGATCTTATTCTTTACGGGTTCTTTTTGGATGAAATGTGAGTAAGAAGTGTCTTTGGGTGAGCAAATGCCATTAGAAAGCAATGGTCAGTGTGGGAGTTGGAAAGAGTGGAACCTGGACAGAATTCATTCTACTCTAGTATTTTGATACTGTTAAGAAGAGGTTGACTGTTGGATGTTAACATGGATTGAACTTAGGCTTCAATCATAGGCCATTTTGATTGGTCCATTCGGAAATAATTGCTGCAGAAACTCCAGTCTCCATTTCTTGGCCCCAGGGGGGATGAGTCCTGGGCTTGAAAGCAGTGAGGACTTATGGTTGTATTGAAGAAGGGCTGGAGAGAAGGACCTCAGGGTTACATGAGAGAGTGAGAAGAGACCCTGTGGTATTTTGCATGGGAACTATATATACATTTGGATAAACAAACATAATCCAGTTTTGTGAGACATTCCTGGGGCTTGTTGAATGACACACAGTGGGAAATTGGAAACTGAATGACTCTGGATTCATTACCAACTGAAATACATTATCATGACCCAGTGGTGAAAGCTCTAGACCAGGAGTCAGGAGACTGACTTGATTTCCTGGCTCCATTGTGACAATATCTTGCTGGGTGACTTTAGTCAAACTGCTTCACCCCTCTGGATCTCAGTTTCCCATACAAGTATTCCCTCACAATGAAAGCAAGAAGCTGAACAAAATGTCCTATTCAATTCACCTGGCATCATCTCTGAAAATACAATAGCCAAATGTATCAGCCATATAAATTAATATGGGCCCACAAGGACATGAAAAAGAATCAAGCTCTGGGCAAGTTAAAATACAAACTACGAAATGTGGCAATTCTCCAAGCTAATGGTTCTCACTTCTCAAAGTTATTACCCTAACAATACTGTTAAGTGTTAGAAAGTCTGAGGGAGATTATTTTGGGAGGTTAGATTTGGGGGACTGGATCTTCAGTAACTGTTCATACAAAACTGCCCTACACATTGTTGCCTAAACTCCACATTCCATCTCCTAATACTATAATTTTGCACAGACTTTCACTCATACCTGGAATTCTGTCCTTCCTTATCTCTACCTCTTAGAGATGGGCATAGAAATAGTACACAGAGTGCTAGGCTCTGGAGTCAGGAAAATCTGAGTTCTAATACTACCTCTGAAATTTACAGCTGGTTAACCATGGGCAAGTGACTTGCCTTTTCTGAGCCTGTTTATTCTTCTGCTAAATGAGGATAAAAATAACTAGTTCCTACCTCACAGGGTTGTTCTGAGGCACAAATGAAACCAACTGATTTACAAACTTTATTGTATTATGTAAATATCAGTTAGTATTGCCATTAGAATCCCTAGCTTCCTCCAATAGTCATCTCAGCCACCTTCTTCATAATCCTTATCCCCAGGTGCTCAGTCATTAGTATTTTCTCCCTTTTCAAGATAATATTATGTTTACTTGTCTATCTGTGTGTTTGTTAGCTAGTTGAATGTAAGATCCATGAAGACAGGAACCACTTCTAATTTTTCAAGTTAGATCCGCACTGCTTAATAGTAAACTATCTAGATGAGTAATAACAGTTATGGGGAATCGAATTATCATTGAAAAGAATCATTAGGGAAAATCCCAAATTGCTCCTAGGATTGAAGAATAAAAAATACCCTCTAATCCCCTTGCTTCTGCATGTCTAAAAACAGGGAATTATAACAGAACTCACAGAAACATGCTAAGAACACCATATTTGTTCAGGGTAGCACTATACTGGCAAAGCAAGATGAATATAGAATGCAATTCAATATATATTTATCAAGTGAATACTGTATGTTCCATACTGTTCCATATGCTCTGATGGTACAGAGATAGAAATGAAATAATTCTTATCCTAGGTTCTAAGACAACTCCAAAAAGCTCATGATAGAAAATGCTATCCTTATCCAGAGAATTACAAAATCTAAATGTAGATTGAAGCATACTATTTGCTCTTTCTCTCTTTTTGTTTTGTTTCTTCCTTATGTTGTTCATTCCATTGGTTGTAATTCTTCTTTGCAATATGACCAATGTGAAAATATGTTTAAAGTGAATGTAAATGTAGAGCCTATATAAGATTGCATGCTGTCTTGGGGAGAGTAGAAGTTAGGGAGGGGGGAAAATATGGAACTCAAAAGCTTGTGGAACTGAATATTATAAACTAAAAATAAATAAATAAATAAACGTTAAAAAAGAAATAGTTCTTGCCCTCAAGTAGCTTATATGCTACTGATGAAAACAATATGTATGCAGATAAGGAAATACAAAATGTATGCTAAGGAAACAGAATGTAATTTTGATGGTGGAGAACACTAACAACTTGGGAAATTAGGAAGGGCTTCTTGGAAGAGGTTGCATCTGAGCTCTGCTCTGGAGGAAACTGAGGAATCTACAACATCAAGGTGAAGTGTAAGAACATTCCAGGCTTTAGTGAACAGACTAGGCAAAAGAATGGAGAAAAGAGATTGAACCACGTACAAGGAAGAGTGTGTTGGTCAATTGGGTTGGAAAATAGACTGTGTAAGGGTTGATAATAGAAGAACTGTCTGGAAAGATAGATTGGAATCAGATTAGGAAAAACTTTAAAAACTCCAGAGGGGTTTGTATTTTATCCTAAAGGCAATAGAGGGCCACTCATGTTTTCTTAGGAGAGTGACAAGGTCAGATCTGTGCTTTAGAAATGCTTGAATGGAATGTTGGAAGGGACCTCAGAAATCATCTATTTGAAACTCATTTACCAGATTTCTGAAATGTGAAAATGTAGCTCAGAAAGAAAGGGTGATCTATTGTTGGGCAGATCTAACTGTGAGAAAGTTTGTGCACATGTGGATTCTAAACCTTCCTTGTTGTAACTTTTGTCCATTAGTCTTAGTTCTGTCCTTTGGGGCCATTCTAATTCCTCTTCCACAAGACAATACTTCAAGTATTCAGAGTTATATTGTCCACTTTAACTGACTTTTGGGGGACAGTGAGGTGGTGCAGTGTCTAGAGCATCAGTCCTGGAGTTAGAAAGACTCATCTTCCCGAGCTCAAATGTGGCTCGAGACACTTACTAGCTGTGTGACCCTGGGTTAAGTCACCTAACTCCATTTGCCTTGGTTTCCTCGTCTGTAAAATGAGCTGTAGAAGAAATGGCAAACCACTCCAGTATCTTTATTAAGAAAACTCCAAATGACATCATAAAGAGTTGGACATGACTGAAATGACTCAACAACAATAAAGTTTTCTCTTTTCCAGGTTAAATGTCCCCACATTGCTCAGCAGTCTTTGTGTCTCCTGGTTCCTAGTCCCCTCCTCATTCTGATGCATCTCCTCTGTATATGCTTCACCTTGGCAATATCTGTCCTAAAATGTAATGCTGAACACAGGACATAATATTTCAGATGTGGTCAAATAGAGAAATGTACATAAGACTACCACATCCCTTGTTCTAAACACTAGAGAGATAGGAACTAAAGCTATGATTTCTTTGTTATACATAAATCACAGAGGAGAAAAAGCCCTCTAGGTCAGCACTTTCTTTGTAACTTAAAGTCTTAGAGAGTTGACTAGAGCATTCAGAAGTTTAGAATTACTAGCATTAAGACTTATTCAGTTACACAGTCAGTATGACAGAGATGTGAAGTGAATCCAGGTCCATTTGGCTTTCAGGTCAACTCTCTATCCACTAAGTCATGCTGCATGCATTCTAGACAACCCCTCCCCCCATATATATCACAAACACATATGTATATCTAGGTGTATGTGTATATAGTGTATGTATGTATATATGTACACATGTCTATCTATCTATCTATACATATACATAAACATGATGCAGCTTAAAATTTTACCAGGTTTCTTTTTTAATCATATTGATGACCTATCAATGAGCTTGTAGTGTAGCAAAATCTCTAATTTTTTACATGAATTGTTTCTAGTCATATCCCCTGTACTCATCCCATTTAGTAATTTAAAACATATGAAGTTCTTTACATTTGTTGATATTGAATTTTATTTTATCTTTGGCTCCCTATTTCAGCTTATTCCAGAATATTTTGAGTTCTTAATTCTCTCATTCAATGTGCTGGAATTTGCATCATCTTGAAATCTGGTTAACATAGATATGCTTTCATCCAAGTCGTTGAAAAAGTGTTGAACAAAACAGGACCAAGGACAGAACCTTGGAAATCTCAATAGCGACTATCTTTCAAGTCGACATAGTTCCATCAATCAAAATTCTTTGAGTCTAGTTTAGCAAGCATTTTCTAATCTTCCTAGCTCTTCTATCATCTAATCCACATCTCTCTAGGCCATCAAGATAGCCTGAGAGACTTATCCAATGGCCTTGCTGAAATACAAGCACATTATATCATTCTTCTACTGTACTAGTTTAATAACCCTGTCCAAAAAGGAAGTAAAGTTTGTCTGGTGCATTGTGTTCTTGACAAATTCATGATGGCTTTAGTGAGCACTTCTTTCATAACCAAGCACTCTGAAATCATCCTTTTAATATTCCATTCTAGAATTGTTTACCAGGAGTCATGGTCAATCTTACCAGGTTGTAGTTGGAACCATCCATCTTCTTCCCTTTTATTTTTTCCCCTTTCGTGAAGACTGGGGCAGAGTTGATGTCCTTTGCCAGTTCTACATCATGTTGAAGGAAACTCATGCCTTTCTCTGCCACTGCCATTCCTGAACCCCACCGTTGTAAACTACTTCTGTTAACTCCAGACTTTTAGTTGCTCTTATTCCTTCCTTCCTTCCCTCTATGCCATCCCCTTCCCCCATTTTTTTCTGCTCCATAATAACTCCTATCTGGTGTCCCTTTCATTACCCTATTCCAATTCCTGACAACACACTGGATTGGGAATGATAAAATGGGTGCTTGGGTACACAGGTGCTTCTCCCCATTGCTTTGTTTTCATGCTCAATCATTGGCCTTCAACATCTGGAGTTTCAGAAGCCCAGAAGAGATCAGTTTGGACATCATTGTGTACTGAAGCTAACCCTTGTCATAAGGTTAAAAAGGGCAAGTTCATGGTCATTTCTATATTGAAGAAAACCCTAGGACTCTCAGAAAAAGTACACCTCAACTTGAAATATCCACTTATGCTAAATGGTCAAAACTTATGAGACCTTCTCAAGATCATTTATTCAGTAGTTCCACTTAGATAAAGTGGAAAAAGAAATCAAGAGCTATCTAGAATCAGAGGAAGACACTTACCCTTTTCCAGACTCTGTGTTCTTTTCAAAAGGGTAAACATCAAATAAGTCAACTCTGCATGCCAGCCGCCCAGTGATCTGTCAATGTTTAAGTTAACAAAAGGATAGAGGGCTCTTTTTGAAGGTCTACGACAGAAGCCCCACTTTGCTACCTACCTCACTGATTGCTTATAGAGTGTGTGACAGCATCACCTTTTGGACTGGGTTATGTCAAGTTTTAGCTCCCTGCCCCTGTTCACATAACCATGAGTTATATCACTTTTGTTTTTCACTGTCCCCTTTCCTTACCTCCCCTCCTCCCAAACAAACCCATATGTATGGAATGCTTAACCTCAGTTGAGTCAGAGAAGCTTGATGAGAAAACCTAGAGGAATCATTCATTTCCTTTAAGATTATTCTTAGGATTGACCCCCTCCATGGTCCTCCATGATCACTCCATCTAGAAATGGTCTCTTCCTTCTTTACTCTCTAATAATATTTTTGATGTCATCTAGGCACTTATTAAAACTTGTACTAACTGTGTGTGTTTTGTCTTATTCTCATTATTGGATTATAAACTCATTGATAGTCAGAGTCTTGTTCATCTTTTTAACCCCAGTGCATCTCAAAATACATTGTGCATTTCAAGTATTTAATAAATGTTTATTTAATTATATTGACTCTAAGTCAGGAGATATGAATCAAAGTTTCTGTTCTGCAACTAAATTATGTAACCTGAGGAAAGTCATCAAATCTGGCCCCTAGTTTTTCATTTTTGAAATGAATAGATTGGACTAAATTATCTATGAAGTCCCTTCCAACTCTGTCATTCTCAGAATCCATGATCACTTAGCTTGTAAAACCTCTGGAAGTGACGCTACTATCAGATATTGATCAATATCCATTTAAAACCTTGGACTAGATGAGAGGTATCACAACTCTGCCTGGCAGGAGATGGCTAGTAAAACTCAGAGTGCCTCTGAAACAAATTCAAGTGTAATTAGGAAATGCTTAGCAAAATAAATAAGGATACAATACAACATAGTGCTAATCTGTGGTTTTCTAAGTCACTTGGAGGTCCCAGTGATCTGTGTAAATTTGAGTGTGACACCACTCAACTAGATGACCTATGTGGTCCCTTTCATCTCTAAATCTATATTATCTGAAGACATGGTCCAGGAGGGCTATTTGAGACTGGATTGTGAAGTAGGCAAAAGTTAGGTCATGTCACCTTTTCCCTGTCTTCAAAGCTCTTCTTATGGCCCTCTCTATCTTCTCCTCTTCTTCCTTCACCACCACCACCACCACGACTACCATCACTAATACCATGGTAGCCAGAACATCCTTGCTTCTTCTTCTTACTATGAGGGATTGAGGTTCCCATATTGTGTACCTTAAGCTCTCTCTCTTCTGTCTCTACTATTTGGAATCCTATCCCTTCATGACTCTGCTGAGGGGCAATAGCATCTAATGGGTTAATCTGATACATTAATTCCTGCCATAAAGCATTATATAAATTTATATTTTAATGGAAATTTTTTTTCTGTTCTTGACTCTCTAATAACACTATTGATGTCTTCTATGGTCTTATTATAACTTATATTAAGAGTATTTTAAAAAATAAAAGGTAACTAATTCCACATTTGGATAGCTTTTAGTTATTAGAAAGTTGTATCTTATATTACTCCATAACCTGTCTACTAGTATATTCTTTCCATTAGTTTTAATTCTACCCAGTGAAGAAGCACAGAATGAGTCTAATACCTCAAACATGAAAGTATTTAACTGTCTCTCATTTGCACACTCCAGGCTTCCACTTAATATTGGGCAATTAGGAAGCATAGTGGAGGATTCAGGAAGACCTAAGTTCACTGACTTCAGATACTTAGGAGCTCTCTAACCCTAAGCAGCTTCACTTCTCTTTGCCTCAGTTTCCTCATAATAATAATAGTATGTACCTCCCAGGGTTGTTGTGAGGATTAAATAAGAGAATAATTATAAAGCACTTAGCATAGAATCTAGTACGTACATTAGCTGTTATTGTTTTTTTTTTTCCACTGTTGAGGTCAGTTGTGAGTGTAATATTCTATCTTCTCCATGCTGTGGACTTTGTCATTGGTTGAACTTACTAACAGCCCAATTCTTTTTCAAAGACCTATATCTGGAGATGGAGAGCCTTGAGAACAGGGTGGGGAAGCACATGGAATAGAAGAACCCTTCCTTGGGAAACTAGGAGTCAGTGAAAGGTTAGAGGTGCCATTTAGAGCAAAGTGAAACCAGGATCCTAATCTCTGGGATCACAAGGCTCATTGGACATGAATGGAAAGTTCTTCTGGCAAAAGGTAGAGTAAGGGGGGTTGGAGAGGTTTGAAATGAGAACTTGGAGCAGAGCCAGATGAACAAAGACTGAAAAATGTGGCTTGGAGGCTGAAGACAGGAATATAAAAAAGACAGATGTATATAGTGTAAAGGCAGATCAGACAGAGTTTCTTTCAACCATGGCTGCTACTGTTGTGCCAGACACCTCTGTGTCCTTCCTTGGACTTGCTTTTGGTCCTCTCTAACCTATCTACACCATCTCTATCCTTCTAGTCATGAATATAATGATTTGGGTGAGAAAAGAAAAAAATAAAACTATATATAATTGAGCCTTAATGTAGGAATAATGGATTTGTGGGGAATATCCCGCCCAAAATAAATCTTCCTCATAGCCTAGCACTTTGTATAATGTCTATTATGTAGCTGGTGTTTAATAAATGCTTATTGACTAACTGAAGGAGTTATATAATCATAGACCCTAGTTTTACCCATATCAGTCTCACTCTCTGGACCCAAAATGAACATTTGCTCACTTGGCTCCAACAAATCTATGAGTGTGAGATCACCTTTCAACTCACCTTGCAACTCATCCACACAATTAATAGCTTAATACAAAACTATACAGAAAAACCACTGCTGTTACTACTACTATTTCTACTACTACTACTGTTACCACCACCACTACCTATATACACATGATGTCTATATGCATATCTATATAAATATATCTTTGTGATTTATAAAATACTTTTCTCACAATAAGCATATTTTACTGACGAGAAAACTAAGGATCATTTAAGTGGTTTACCCATGCTAACGCAGCTAATAAATGACAGAGAACTTGCACCCAAGTTGTTATGGGTTTTTTTTGGGGGGGGGGTGTTTGGTTTATTTGTTTGTTTTTATCCCAAATTTGGTACTCTTTAAGAAAATCTCTACGGCCTTCCTGTACTGGCCCCAGCTTTCACAGTCCTTAAGTGTTATAAAATCCACACTAATGAAATCATGCATTATCTAGAGCAATGGACTAAATTCTACAGAAAATACATTTCAATGGACATAGGAAGTTAGTTATAGTGTGAGGATGACTTAATTTTTGCCCTGATTTTTCTGTTCTTCCACATGAAGGTGACATGGCACGAGGGAATCAATCTTTCCATCATAGCAGGTGGTTCAAAGCAAATGATCCTTGATATTAGTGGGATCGTGGGGAAAAGCAAAGGCAAAAAGAAACTTCTGGACACTTCAAGCAAAACAAATTTAAGCCAATGAATTGAACACCTGGGTTCTGCTTGGGTTGTGGACATTGTAAGGCAGAAGAGGAAAGTGCGCTGGGCAGCACTTCGGGGTAACACAGAAACAGGGCAGCATCACTACATGGATTATGATAATTATAACTAGCATTTCTATAGCTCCTACTATGTGCTAGGCACTCCACAAATTTACCTTATTTGATCCTCACAGTGGGTAGTTGTCAGGTTGCTGAGAGTTTCTTCATCTTCTGCATGACAATAGCCACAACCAAATAGAACCCAGATTTTCTCACACCTGGAAGGAAGGTAGGTGCTATTGTTATTCCCATTTTACAGATGAGGAAACTGAGACAAACAGATATTAAATTACTTGCTCAAGGTCACAGAGCTAGCAAATAGCTGAGGCTGCATTTGAACTCAGGTCTTCCTGACTCTAAGCCCAAGGCTGTGTCCACTATTTACCTAGCTGCTCTATGGATGTGGACACAGTATATAATTACTATTTAAAGGAGTGATGACCTGATTTTGTCCTAAAAGTACAAGGGTGTCCTTAGCTTGCTTTCTTTCTTCCTTGGCTTTTAGCAAGGGAGAACATTTTCTAATCTCTGTCTCTTTAATGGTGAGAGTGTATACATCTGCATGTACACAAGGGTTCTAGGACTGGGGGTCACTCCAGTAGTATCTCTCTTTGAACTACTATGATCACAGGACAAGGATCTGAGGCCTGCTGAGAAGGTTCCAGAATTTTGGTGACTATTTAAAAATTCACTTTATTATCTCTAAGACTTAGCTCAGTATGCTGGATCATGTATGATTTCATTTGTGTGGTTTCTTCCTCCACCAACATGATGTGGACTCTGACTCATGAGGAGGCTCTATAAAAAAAAGTACTTTAGAGACCTAGTAATTGGGTGGGGTCTAATAGGGTGATTAGATTAAGATTTAAAACAATTCATATCTAATCAGTTGCCAGGTCCAGTTGATTCAACTTCCACAATGCTTTTCACATCTGTCCCTTTCTCTCCTGTCACTACTCTAACTCGGATCCTCCTCACTTCTCTTTTGTACTTTGTCACTTAAATGGTCTTTACTTTCTACCTTCTCCAATCCCTCTTCCAGACTGAGATCGAGTTAATAGTGTATAGGCACAGCTATCATTTTTCCACTCCCTGCCAGCTTCCCCTACCCCCTCCCCAAATAAACAAACAAATAAATAAATGAATACACAAACAAATAAACAAATAGAAGAATAAATGGATTAGTAACGAATGCATAAGCAAATGAATAAACAAATAAATGAATGAATAAACAAACAAAAAATAAATGAAATCAACAAATAAAGATTTTTGTGGTTCCCTAGTACCTCTAAGACAAATTACAAAATGGCTCCATTTGACCTATATAACTCTTTAAAATCTGGCTCCTGACTATTTTCCAGACTTACTTCACATTACTTTCCAGCCACTTTGGCTGGAATATAGAATCCATAAGGGGAAACAATGTGAAATATCAAGAAAATAGTCTTTTCCATGCACTGAATTCTGTCTTCTGACCTCCTTATCTTTTAACAAGCCTCACAAGTTCTATCTTCCAAGTCTCAGTCTTGTAATCTATAGTTCCCTACATATCTCAAACTAGAGTCACTTCTACAGGAAACCTTTCTTGATTCCCCCCCCCCCACCCTCTCACCCCCTATCCCCCGAAAACTTGCTTTGTATTTACTTTGTATAATTTTATGCTTATCTCTGTGTACATTGTTTTTCTCCCTCCCTCCCTTCCCCCACCTCACTCATCTTATAAACAAACAGGGAATGCTTTTGTAACACTGTCCCTAGTCTCCAGAACAATTTCTCCAACCCAGTAGGTGTTTAAAAATTCTTGTTGAATTGAATTGGCATCCCCCACCAGCTACACTGAACTTGAGAAGGTGGCTGAGGGGTGCTGCATTAATATACATTCATAGATTGAGAGATAGATAGGATCTTAAGTATTCAGGCTCAAAAAACCTCTTTCTTTAGTGTGGTTCTCCACCTAGTCTTAGGACTGCTGTTCTAATTCAATCAATTTCCCTTCCCTTTATCCTTTGGGGATGTTTTATAAATGGGAGACTAAGGATGAAAGCAATCTGTGCTCTGGAGGAAAGTTCTTTGTCTCACTGACCTCTTCATATGTAATTGAACTCTCCAAGTCTCAGACTTTTTATAGAGTTGAGAATATCTACTTTGCATCTGAAGGCCTTTACCTTTACATTTCAATGTCTGTCATTTGGCTCAGACAGTCTCTCTAGAGCACTCCATTTACCAAGATTTAAGAAGATATTCTTGATTTTCAAGGCTCAGTCTCTGGAAAATATTATCAAAAGTGCCTGTGTAATATTTCCCCCTACATCTACAATAACACAGTGGCCACCTGTTTGTCTTTTATTGCCTAGAAACAAAAAGGTGGCCTAGGCCAAATTCATAAAATGTTTCTAGATTGTTCAGTTGCAAAAAATTCTTTTCCACCTGAAAAGCTGAAAATGACCCCAAATCCCTCTCCTCTATGTCCAAATGACGATCATTGCCTTTGCCTGGTCCCCACCTGAAGCTGTGCCTGTCCACATAGTTTGTTTGAAATATACAAGTGTTTTCTTCTACTTCTCTTTGGCTGGAATGGTCACACCTTGTTGCTCTACTGTGAAATTCTGGACAACTCAATTGCTCACTTCAGTAATCAACAAGCACACCAAAACCATAGCTTCAGAGTGGGGGTAGTATTTGGAACTATTTGGTTTGTTTGCTGAAACTGGTCTTCTTTGCCAGATCATGGCGGTCCTCTGTTCCCCATTTCACAGTGAACTGAAGAACCAGATTCCCCAGGAAATCATACTTTATGGTTTTGAAAATCAAATGAGTTATGAAAACCTTTTATTGAAAACTGCCAAGTGGTCTGCAAATATCAGGTCAATCCCTAAATTTCTGAGCCTCTTCCACAGTCCTATCCCAATGCGTCTACTTGGGAAAGGGGGTGTAACTAAGGAGTGCTAGTGGAATAAAAGCCTTAACAGATCCCACCAAATGGCAAAGATTTGGACCTAGGGACAATGTTTTGTCCAAGCAAAAGCCTAGTTAAGCCCAGAGATGAAGGTCAGCAATCAAGTGATGAATTTTTCATTTTTAACTCATAAGGACTGTCAATTTAGAAGTAGCAATGTTGAAATTTATGTCAGTGCCCACCCTGGCAAAATCAGAGACCTTTTTACACATTGAAAAGATCATAGATTCTGGGGGGCAATGCAATGTAAAGAGCATAAGATCAGAGTTCAAGTCAGGGTTTTACCATTTACTGGCCATGTCACTTATCTTGGAGAGTTTCCCTTTCCTCCTATGTAAAAGCAGGATGATACTTACCTTGCCACCCCTTCAGGGTTTTGTTTTTGTTTTCAAATGAGATAATGAACATGGAAACATTTTCAAGTCATAGAACATGGTGGGTGTAGAAGAGAGGTCACTTGCTGGGAGTCAGAAGTCAGAAGAGCTGGGTTTCAATTATGGTTCTGACATTTCAGTATGTAACCTTGGGCAAGTCATTGAGAGTTCCTGAGTCTTAGTTTCCTCTACTATAAATGGAGATAATTCTTGCAAAATTCACAGGGTTGTTTTGAGGAAAGTGCTTTGTAAAGCACTATAGAAATGCCAGTTACTATTAAAATGCTATACAAATGTAAATTATTAGAGTGCTATGCACATAGTAGATGCTTCATGAATATTTATTAAATGAATGTATGAAGACTAAATCAAAATTAAATAGAAGGGAGAGGGTGATGTTAGTAATGTTCTTATACAGGTAAATCCCATTAGGCTGATGTCAATTACTCAGGGTCCAGAGGAAGTCAAGCAGGATGGCGAAGGACCTTGAGTTCATGCCTTATAAATATCAGTTGCAGGAACTGTGCGTGTTTAGGCTGGAAAAGAGAAGACTTTGTGGTGAGGTGAAAACTGTCTTTAAGTTTTTGAAGAGCTGTCATTTTTGAGAGGGATTCAATGTGTCCTGCTTGGCCCCAGAGAGAAGAACTAGAAGTAATGACTAGAAATTGTAAAGAGGCTAATTTCAGCTTGATGAAAGGAAAAACTTGCTAACAATTAGAGATGTTATTTGTCCTTCATTTTTGAAGAGGACCAATGGCATCAAGGGGTGATGTCTTGACTTGTATGTGAATTGGATTTAAGTGAGGCAGGGCCGTGCAAAGTCATCAGCCTCACTCTGTCTTCCAGAATCATCAAGACTTTGGCAAGGCAAAAGTCAAGATGACAGGTGATGACCGGGGATCTCAGGGGATGTAGTGAATGACCTTGGTGTCTTCAATGTCTGACCAAATTCTTAAGTTCTGTGTGTCTATTGGAACAAATTGTTTTCATCTACTATTCCACTGGGGAAAGTCTTCACATGCTTAGGGCAGACACCTCCCTGTCTTATTGATGGGTTTGAGTCCCTTCAGTTACCCTTAACTTAGTTTATCCCATCTGCCCCTATGGTATACCAGGGTGTGCACATTACATATGCTATAGCTTCTTGTAACCATAGGTTAGAATTGAGTGCCAGGTAGGTACTAAAGGTGGATGAGCAATGCTGAAAAGGGCTTGGCCAACTCTCATACCAGATGTGTTAGTTCTCCTTGAATACCCCATATACCCCAACAATTAGTGATATTTAAAAGTAGAATGGCTGGTATTGGGGAGAGAACTTTGTTCCCCATTTCTGTAGGGGGTTAAGCAAAAACTAAATGAGCACCTGTCATTTGCCCAGAACTAGGCCACCATGCCATTTGCTCTCCATTTTCAAACCATGCCTCCTGTACCCTGGCCATCTGCCTCATCCCCTTTCCTTTGGAACTTCTGATAGATGAGCTTGAATCTCCGATGGTCCAGAACCGGGCCACCACTCTGTTTTCTGGTCATTTCCAAACTAGGTCACTGTGTATATGTAGCCTCCTCATCAGCCTTCCTATCTTCCCCTTTATGTATTATCTTTCCACATAAGAATACATACTCCTCATAGGCAACGGCTATCTTTCTTTGATCTCCTTTACCTCCCTAGTACTTAGCATACCCGGGACACAGTAAGCATTTGACAAATGGCTTTTCATTATTCATTCATTCTTTTGTTCATTTATGTCATAGAAGGGATTTTTGTTCCAAGTACAGGTTGGATTAGATAGCCTCTGAGCTTCCTTCTAGCTTTTCTGTGACTTCATCCAGGTTCGATGTATAAGGTTTGCACTGATACTGTTTTTTAATTGTGCCTGGATTCCATAACTTCAGGTTTATGATTAAAAAAATTGTGCAAATACATTTAGGAAACTGTAGATCACCTATGTTGGCAGCATATGTTAATATAGATATACTAGATACCTATATATTATAGATTCATAAATCGACATAGACGCCCACATAAGAATACCAAATTAGATTCCAAGTTCTACCTCCAGCTCAGGGAGGCATCTGGGCCAGCATGCTCCAGTCCTCTTCTTTACCCCTTTTCTGCAAAGACCCATTCTTCTTGTTTACTGTCCCTGCCACTGGTCCTTGGCCTAGAATGCTGAAACATCTGTGCTAATAAAAGCTGTTGAACCACTAACGGCATTTTGCCTGTTGGCAGGTTTGCCGCAAAATCAGTTTTTTGGTTGGTTACTCTAAATGGAATACTTGTGAGTGTACATGTGGGTGTGGATGTAAGGGTGTAGTCTTTTGTATTGTGACTAGAGGTGGGATATGAATGAAGAAAATGTCTTACATTCTATTAAAAATTCCTTACCATTAATTTGGAAGTAACCAAGCTTATAGCTGGTAGCCTACTAAGAGCAAAAGGAGACATTAGCTAGATGTGTTTTAGGAATGTATGTATGCATGCATGCATGCATGCATGTATGTACATATACTGCATAGATATACGTGTGAGTGTATATCTTTACATCCATGCAATACATATATGTGTGTGTATACACACACATATATGTATATGGACATTCTAAGTAGGAAAAAAAAACTAGGAAATTCATGAAGTAGGGCTGTATCTGGACAGCATCCTTAATTATTTGTTAGTGATCCTATCATTATTTTTTTCTGTCTGTCTCTGTATCCCCTAGCATCTATTCTTTTTTTTTTTTTTGGAGGGCAGTTGGGGTTAAGTGACTTGCCCAAGGTCACATGGCTAGTTTTTGTATTAATTTGAACTCAGGTCCTCCTGACTCCAGGGCCGGTGCTCTATTCACTGTGCCACCTAGCTGTCCCATCCCCTAGCATCTAGTATAATACCTACACAAAGATGACACTTAATAAGTACTTGTTGCTGTTCATTGCTGTATTAAAGAAGTGTTAACTGGACCTAGGGCCCAGTGTGAAAGGCAAAATGATGTAAATTCAGAGATCTTTATGGAAATTCACATACATCATCATTTAGCCATTAAATTGGATAATAAGAAGAAAGTAGTACTGATTGTACTTTGGAAACTGCATAGGCTCTTAGTAAATACAACTTTGTCCCTGGAACAAAGGCCCATCTTTTTAACATCAATATACTTTTGGTGATAAGGTATGGCTGCACCTTGTGGCTTGCCATACAGAACTGACCAAAAGGGCAATAGAGAAGCACCAGGTAGGTAAAGCATAGTTAGCAACAAAGAGTTGTTTATACGGAATGGCATCAAGGATTTCATCAGAGAGATCCATGACCAGAAAAGTAATAGGTTCAATTACATAGCAAGAACAACTGATAACTGATGGATAGATCATATTGAAAGTTTTAGGTAAAGGCTCTACACATCTAGGGCATACTCTCTCTAAAGGATATAAAGGAAGAGATGAACTAGTCATGCAGGATGAAGAAGCATATGTGGGCTGCTCCCTGTACCTTTGGAAAGTCTATTATGGGGGAGAAGGGAATAATCCTTTATTAAGCACCTACTATGTATTTGGCACTTAGCACTTCATAATTATTATCCCACTTCATACTTACACCAATACTAGGAGGTAGAAACTATTACTACCTCCGTTTTATAGTCGAGGAAACGAAGGCACACAGAAGTTAATTGACTAAGGGTCACACAGTGCTTAAGGCTGAATTTGAACTCCTCTTTCTGATTCCAGGCCCAGGGCTCTATCTACTCTACCACTCAGCTGAGATTGACCTTTGGAGGTCCATCATAGAATTAAACTATCATTTAATTGTGGTCAAGAAATGAAACCAAATATTTTAAAATATATATATATACATATATATATATATAAACTTACGAAAGTGTAACTATCAATGTGACCTAAACATATGGATTATTCCAATTATTCTTCCATGGCAAGACATTGTCTAGTCTTTAGTTTTATATCTGCAAGTGTAATATACAATGTAATAATCACATTTACATATCTCTTTAAAGCTTACAAAAGCACTACTCATAATAATCCTTTGAGATAAATGACATGTGTCTCATTATCCTTACTTTATAGATGAAGATGTTAGTGGGAGGAATGGTTAAAGAAATTGAATGACTTGCCTATGGCCTATGACCACACAAAGCAAACCCAGATTTCTTGATTTAAAGTTAGTTATCTTTCCACTATACCACAATGCCTCATTGTTTAAAAGAAACCAATGATTGTTTATCACTGTGGAAATTCCTATGAAACAGACCAAAAAATGAGCTTGGACCTAGTTTTATGTTTAGAAATTTAACTGGAACCTCAAAAATATTTATTTTGGGGCAAACCTCAATTTCAGCAAAAATGGAACAAAGAGCCAAAATGGCACTTGGAGGATCTGGAGCTGGGAAGTAACTTGGAGATCATCTACTACAATTCTTTCATTTTATATAGGAAGAAATTGAGTCCAAGGGAGATTAAAGGACTCTCCCATCGTACAGGAATTAAGTGACAGAGCTTGGATTCAAAGTTAGGTTCCCTTGTAAGCAGGGACTGTTTCATTATTTGTACTTATACCCTTAGTTCCTACCATAGTGCCTGCTACACAGTAGGTATTTAATAAATGCTTGCTAATTGATTGACTGAGATTGATAGATCAAGGTCTCTTTTCACTATGCTATACTGCTTCTCCAGGCCACTGATAAAATTAAATTCCTTAATGACACACACACATGCATACATGTATGCACACACATAGGTTTATGTGCACACACACATGTGTGTACATAAACGCATACCTCACAGTACACATGTACACACATATATCACACATGTAACTATGCATGCACAAACACACACATATATAATGACTTCCTTTTGGAAGGGAAGGATGCTATGATTCCCCTTTCCACCCCCCTTCAGCTGATGTACCTTTCCTCCATAACCCCTGGGAAAGGCCTCTAAGTAGCACAGAAATGAAGAAAGATTGCCAATACTTTCACAATTACTGAAACTCTGAGATGCAAGAAAAGATCTTGACCCCTTGGCGTATATATTATCTCATCAGGCTATTATTATCCATTTCTTCATAACTCATACTATATATTTAGCATCGACTTTATACTCCTTTTTATTAGACAATTCTCACAGCAGTCCCCTGACACATGCATATTTATGAATATACAATGTGTGTGTATGTATAGATGTAATGCATGCCATGATTTTCATTCATGCCTATAGATGTAATCTACATTTGTCAATGTCGATACATCTTTATAGCATCAGTAAGTTGGAACATATCTTGAGAAGTCATTTATTACTATGATTTCCTATTTAGAGACAAAACTGTGACCCAAGGCTCTCTCAAAAAAGCAACAGTCCCTCCTATCAATTAGTCAATCAATCAACCGACTAAAAAACATTTAAGCAGTTATTTTGTGTCAGGGACTGTGGCAAGCACTGGGAATACAACAACTAAATATTTCCTGATTTTAATGAATTAACATGCTATGTGAATGAATGGCTGAATGAATGAATGAATGAAGCATTTATTAAGTACTTGCTAGATGTCATGTGTTGTATTAAAAGCTAAGGATACAAACAGGAAAAGGTAGAAAGCCCCTGCTCTTGAGGAGCTCAAATGGAGAGCACAACATACAAAAGAAAGTTCACCTCTGGGATGACTGGAAAATCTCAGAAACCCTAAGAGGCCAGCAAAGACAGCAAGGCCCAAAGGGATGGAGGGCAGCTTGGGGAGAGGACAGACTAGAGGCAGGGAGGACAATGAGGATCTCCAGGATAGGATGGGCTATGTAATTCTTTGATAACCTAGTCCCATACTTATCAATACATTTCATCAAGAAGTACTTTTAAATTCAACAAACATTTATTACATACCTATTACATGCTTAGACATTGATATTACAGAAAAGGGGAAAAGAATGTATAAAAGCCATTTGTAAAGAGTGGACTAGCTAATGAAGGTACAGACCTTAGAACATGGACAATTTGTCCTGCCTGTTTCCAATCCTTGTGGAGGCAGGATGAGCCTATCTCTGGGAATATATAATGGGGGAGTCCTCCCCTCCCCTTCCCCCATTGCAGAGCCTACAAAGATACCCTCTGACTATTTCCTGTCAGTTTACTGCATGGTGACAAAATAAGTCTTTTATTTGGTTGCTGAACAAAATCTGAATACCAGTGCATGTGACTTAAGAGAATAATGATAACTCTTTTCTCAAAAAGTCTTTGAGTGGGGAAGATTGCTGTATTTCTCAGGGTGGGGAAAGTATAGACTAGTCTATTTCTTACCTAATGTGTGTTCATGAATGTGTGTTCATGAATCTATGGCATCCCTGTTTCTTTTTGGCTTCTTTGAATTAATTTTTTCCTCTTCATAGCCGAATAAGTATTCTGAGACTGATGAACCCCAGTGACCTATGAGACTGAGAGATCTATCAAAGTCATCTGAGATCTCACCTATTGCCAGAGTGCTAGGGCCAGGGGCAACAGTAGTAGAAAGTGGCCAGGAGCCCGAAAAGCCCTGAGAAGTGACCTATTTGACTTAGTCCAATGTTGAATCAACCCAATAGCCAAAATAGCTGAGGAAAGGAGCAACAAATTCATCCATCAGCTATGCCAATCCTAGGAGTGAGGTTGATGGGGACCCTGAGAAGGGCACAAAGGACTTCCAGGTCTAAGAAGTATGTCCCTCCTCAGAGAAGAAATGGGTGGTGGCAGGGGAGGAAAGTAGTTGGTTTTGTGCCAACTGCTTTAAGCTAAGTTTACATGGTCAGAGTATGTGCAGAGAGAACAGTGGACCTCCCAGTTCGGGGGATTTTTTTTTTTTATAATTTCTATTCTTTCTATCCTTTCTCAGTAATTTATTCCTTTGCAAATGCTAATTGATACCAACTAGTCTATTGATATTTGGGAGATATTGGTTGGTTAGTTTATTTTGGGATGAGTGTTCATGTGTATTATTAGAATCTAGCTCCTCAGAGTTACCCCTAGAATCCTGAGGTGAGAAGTATCTATAAATCTTTGGGTACTCTGCCTATTTGTTGGAATTGGTAGAGAGAAAAAGGTGAAGGGAAGGGAATAAGCATTTATATGTTACCTACTATGTTCCAGACACTGTGCTAAGTGCTTTTACAAATATTATCTCATTTGATCCTCACAGCAGCCCTGGGAGGTAGGTGCTATTACTATTCTCATTTTATAATTGAGGAAACTGAAGGGAACAAAGGTTAAGTGACCTACCCAGGGTCATATTGATAGTAAGCACCTGAGATCAAGTTTGAACTCATGTCTTCCTAACTCGACCCAGTGTTCTATTCACTACACCTCAGAGTTCCAAAGGAGGTACTGCACATGTGGAAAACAACATGCCCACAGATAATATATATACCAAATAGATGCAAAGTAAGTTTGGCGGAGGAAGAACACTTACAAGTGTTTGGATCAGTAAAGACCTTACATAGGGGGTAGCCTTTGAGTTACTTTGTAATGGAGTTAGAATTCCAAAAGGCATTGCATGGTCAGATATATGCTTATGAAGTTGGCAGTTGCATGGAGGATATATTGGGATGGGGAGAGACTGGAGTCATAAAAACCAAGGAGGAGACTGTTGTAAGATACAAGATTGATACAAGAAGTATTGTCAGGGTAGAATTGACTAGACTTGGCAACTGATTAGATACAGAGCATGGGTGTACACAGCAGGGAAGCTGGGCATATTGCTGAATGTGGAGGAACATTCTCATTGGTCTTTGTATTGTGGGGAAGGGGAAGTCCCAGTGGAAATGCTTTCTCATTAAGAGTCAGCATATCTACCCCATGGCTATGCATGCCTATGATATCAGAAGAGAGGGAGAATGAGGAGGCATAATCATTCATAGCTTTTGAAACTAGCTGTCTGAAAGGATGGGGTGCCATTGATAAAATTATGGAAGTGTGGAAAAAAAGGGATGGTTTGGGAGTGGAACAGATAATGAACTCTGTTTCAGACCTGTTGAGTTTGAGATGCTCATGGGACATCCTTTGGCAATTTCCTCTGTGAAGATGCTGAATTACTGGCTTCATATATCACCCAATAAACCTTCATGAATATGAGGAGGGTTATTGGGTTTGTCCTGCCTGTATTCTTTTCTCCAGACCCAATCACCCCAATTCTACTCCAACCTTTTCCCCTGGCCCTATAATCATATTTAGTTGTTCATCTGTGACTCAGCCCTAAATTCTTCATGCCCTCTCATTCATGCGCCAAAATAGATGAGAAACATGACTGATTGAAGTTGAGCACGAAAGGAAAAGAGTTTTATTGATCGTCTCCCCTTACTGTTTTCCTGGAGATAACAGGAGTTATGGCCCAGGTTTGGAAGGCCACTTTGGTCAAGGTCTTTATCATCTGTTTTGGCCTTCATTTTCACTACTGTAAAATGAGGACCTACAATATCAAATCAAGTGCACCTTTCAGGTGCTAAGCAACCAGCAATGCTGTCAGTTCCATCACTAATCCTTCAAGATGGGAGTGGGAGCAGAATATTTCATTCTGTTTTGCTGTTCACCTACCCGGGGAGACAAGAAATGAGAAGATACAACAGAAAGAGAGAAAAAAAGGAAAGAATAGTGAAATGAGTGCTATTGAATTTCTAAAACAATTTGATCTGTGTACTAGGTGAGAATGCAGGTCAATTGTCTTTACTAGGGATTAGCAAGAGACAAATGAAACCAATAAGCAATGAGTATCAAATGGAAATTTTTGAAGAGAATCATCAAAGTCAAGTATCTGTGGTTACACTGTGTTTGCCTGTTTATTTATCTGTGCAACCATCCTTTTATCTCTCCAGAACCATGAGAGACAGAAACCACTGTGTTTTCTTCAGTGTTGCCCCAAATCTTTCTTAGAATGGTGACCTGAAAAGAAAGAAAAATGGAAATTCCATTTACTGTATGTGTACATGCACACATACACATATATCTTAGGGGGATGTATATAAATACTACTTACCAGTTTGGGGTCAGGGGTCCCAAATTTAGTATTCACCCTGTTTATCTATAAACTAGGCCAACCGGTTCTAAGAAACTGTCCTTGAGATAAGAGGAACAGACCTCAGAATAATGAAGTCTTCTAAAAATACCATTTGGGCAGAAAACAACTCACTATTCCTTTTGGCATGGGAAGAGACACCTCATTTTTGTACTGTTAACATATTGTTAACATTGGGGCAGAAAAAGAATGCCATAGTATTTTGAAGGGCATGAAAAATTAGTCATTTAAAACTGTCTTGGTACATAGCATTGAAAAATACAACACACCACCTCCTACCCCTGGTCTAGTGCATTGGAGTTTATGATTTTTTCCTTGTCTCAGAGATACCTGAACATCTGAGCTCCTAGAATGAAGGGGGAGAATTTCACTCTATTCACTTAGCACTTGTCTGGTCAAAAGCACCTTGATCTAGCACATCACTGATTATGTCATGCAGAAAAGAATAAAAAGCCTTGTTTGATTTCAGGGACATCACATTAATTATTTCTCTTCAAAACACCCAGGATTTAGCAACAATGCAAGAGATCAGATTTGTTAGATTGTCTATCTCCTCTCCATAAATTCTCATGACTTTAAACTATCACCTCCATGAAACTGAATCTTTAATTTTTAGATTCAGCCCTAAATATTTCTCTCTAGATTTAGTCCTTTATTCCTAATTGCCTGGTAGATACCATCTGAATACCCTGTTGATCCCTCAAATTCAATATGTTCAAAATTTATCTCAATAACCAATCCTGTAAGGCTGGAGAAGCACGGTAAAAGTAGTATAAATATTGTATTATGTTTAAATAAGACTCAGTCACTCACTAACTGAATGGCCTCGGGAACATCACAACTCCCCTGGATCTTAGTGTCCTGATTTATAAAATTAGTGGGTGACCTTAAAGATTACCTCCATTTTATGCCTTTGATCATATGATTCCTCTATTTCTAGAAATGGCATCCCTGTTCTCCCAGTTGTCAAGGCTGTTAACTTTGTGGGATGGGGAGATAGAGATGGGGGTGGAGTAAATCTCTTCCTTCTCCCTCACTTTCATCCTCCGAGTCCAATCTGTTACAAAGACATTCAACAACTCATTCCAATAAAACAGCTTCTGTTTTCAGAGTATTGTTCTCAGGCCCCTGGGAAACCACACAGTTTTAATGTGACCCAGCCCCTGCTGATATTCCCTCCATAGTGTCTCTCATCCATTCCTTCCTCCCCATTCCTACTGTCACCACTGTCTAGTCCAGACCTTGATGACTTCATTGTGGATCACACAGCCTCTTAAATGATCTCTCTGAGGCTACTTTCAAGCTAATCTGGTCCAACTAGCTCACCACTGCTCCTGTTACTTTCCTTCTAAACACAAGGTCCTTATCCTAATACTTGACTTGATCTGCCCCCATCCTACTTTGCCTTTTCTAGCTTTATCTTATACCAGTGTGCTAGTATTCACATACAGCCCATACTTACCTATTTTTGTTTATTCTTTTTATCTCTTTAATACCTTCCTGCTTAAGTCTCTATCTGTTAAAATTCCACCCATTCTTCAAGGGCCAGCTGGAATGCTGCGTCTTCCATAAAGTCTTCCTTGATGTCACCAGTGAAAAGGGATAGGGGTCCCTTTATATTTTCTGGGTGTATTTTCTCTGGGGTCCCATTATAATTTCTGTGGTCAAGTTGGGTGGTAATGAATTTCAGTACAATGTCATTATCCTCATTTCATTGCAAACTGCTTGAGGACAGAGAGTATGTATCATGATTATTGCCAGCCCCTCACAGTTTCTAGTTCGGTATCTTACATGTGGTAGGAAGACAATAAATATTTATTTAGTGAGGCAGTGAGAAAAGGAATGAATGATAGGACTTTATCTTTATGAAGAGATGTTGGTAATAAAAACCTCCCTAGCTTATATTTCTATATGGTGCTTTCTATTTTATAAAAAAGGTTTTCCTTACAACACCACTAAGATATAAGCTGTATAAGTATTATCTCCTTTATTTTATAAAGGATTATTGATTTAGGTTTGGAAGGGACTTTAAAAGGCTGTCAAGCCCAATCCCTCATTTTACAGATGAGGAAACTGAGGCAAGCAGAGGTTTAATGACTTGCTTAGGTTCCCATAGCTAGGGAGTACCCGAGGGCAGCATTTATATCCAGGTTTCCTACCTTTAAGCCATGTGGGTGCTGGAGTCAGCTCCTTAAATGAGCCAATTGTTAAATTTTCAGTGTGAGCATTTGTTGTTGTTGTGTAGTTGTTTTCAGGCTCGTATGACTTTTTGTGACCCCATTTGGGTTTTCTTGGCAAAGATACTGGAGTGGTTTGCCATTTCCTTCTCTAGCTCATTTTATAGGTGAAGAAACTGAGGCAGAGTTAAGTGACTTGTCTAGCATCACACAGCTATTAAATGTCTCAGGTCAGATTTGAATTCAGGTCTTCTTGACTCCAGGCCCAGGGATCTACCCTCTGTGCCACCAAGTTGCCTTGGGTGAGCATTTAGCTCTTAAAAATTGGCAAAGGCTACAACTCAGGGTTTGACTTAAAATTCTGTTCATTATCTAGAATTAAGATACTGATGAAGAAAATGTAAATAATTTGAATTAAAAGTGTGTCATGAGTATGTTTCCCCACCCCCACCCCCAGAGAGTCAGTTGTTAAACATTTACCAGAACACCAGTATTCTATCCACCTTGCCATGCTGTTTAGGGGAAAGAGAAACTCAAAGGTATTAGTGGCTTGCTGTAGTTCACACAGTAACTGGTGACATGATTCAAAATGAGGCCATCTGACCCCAAAACCAGGACTCCTGAGACTATACTACATTTTCAGGATTTAATTTAGTGTTTTAAAATTTGTTTCAACTTAATAACTCTCTATTGAATATTCACTCTGTTGAATTTGGGAGAATACTAGCATAAAGAGAAAAATTTAAGACATTTTTGCCCCTTCTTGCCCTGGAGTTTATAATTTAGCTTGTGAGATTAGACAGACATGTACATAGAATGTAGTTAAATAACAGTATTCAAATTTACTCTCAGAATGGGCTATAGACTCTAAATGGTACAGGAATGTGGAGAAGAGATAATACCTCCAAGACGGTTCTCAATAATTAGAGAAAACTTCCCGGAAGTAGTAGGGCTTGAGGTGAAATTTGAAAGATGGATTAACAGGCAGTGTAGACATAGCACTCTATTATAGGGACGAAGCACCTGGGCTCAGATTCTACCCCTGACATTTGCTGTCCATGTAATGTTGGCAAGTCACTTTCCATCTTTGGGAGTCAAATTTCCTAATTTGTACAGTGAGGGGGTTGAACTGGGTTTTCTCTCAGTTTCCTTCTAGCTCCAAATCTATGATTCTGCAAAGCATAAAGAAAAAAAAAGGATACTAATAGTTTATCAATGGGGCAATAGATAGGGTTCTGTCCTGGAGCTAGGAAGACCTGACTTCAAATCTGTCCTCAAACACTAGCTGTGTGACCTTGGGTCATAACTTCTGTTTGCCTCAGTTGCCCCATCTGTAAAATGGGAATAATAAAACACTGACTTCCCAGGGTGGTTGTAAGGACAAATGAGATACTGTAACTTGCTTAACACAGTGCCTGGTGCACACACACACACACATACACATTTTATATATATATACATATATATGCGTGTGTACGTATATATGTATGTTTATATACATATATAATATGATATATATTACATAGAATATATTCTATTACCATAGAATATATTATAAATATTAGCATTTATTACTTTTAAATTATCATTGTCAGGATCATTATTTTTCTATTTAGAAATATTATGATGAAAATCAGCCATTTAAAAAATGCAATTTCCAAACTTCCGAAGTACCTTGGTTCTTTGTACCTAGAACATAGCAGGTACATAATGAATACCTGTTAAATTCAATCTTTAAGCAATTTCTTTTATTTTTGTTTTTTGGAATTTTTTGGAAACTTCTTCTTTGTTTGTCTCAGATCCTGGTATATTTTTCAGGGAGAGTTAGTAAGGCCTATAGTTCTAACTACCTGCCCTTTCTCCTACTCTGCTGCCAAATGCTGGGGCCTCAACTTTCCTTAGGTGACAGAGACCTGTTCAGCGCAGGAAACATCTGCTGAGGGTCTGGCTGTGTCAGTAGTGTATCCACCCCCAAACCCCAGCTGAGCTCTGGACTTATAAGGGTCTTGCTGTGTGGTTCCTCTCCAAGTAGTCTATCTGGATTTGCAGCTGAGAAAAAAGCATGTTGGGTTTTACCAGTCACTTGGGGCCACCCTTTATTCACCCAGATGGCTTGTTGATGACGCCATCCCATTGTCTGCTGGACAGTGGTTCAGCTGTTCTGTGCTTTTTAAATAAAATAAATAAAGCCCTCATGTTTCTATAGTAATGACCGGACTGCTCCCTTTGCTCTCGGCCTGGTAGTCCCACCTGGGCCCATCAGTTCCCGGCTTAAGAAGGTTATGAATTCAGGCAAAATTAATTATTTGTACAGCCCTGATCTAATGAATAGCTTTGAATAGAGGACTTCCTGGGGCTGGCTAAGGGAATACTCCACCCTTGTAGTTTGATTACCGGCAAGATTTTGAAGGCAGGTTTTTTTTTTTTTTTAATTCTCATCTGCAGGAAAACTAGACCAACTTTGGCTTTCCTTGTGGAGGGCCCTGAATATGCCTCACTTCCTGGCACCTTGACACTTAAGAGTCTGAGGCCTGGTAGATAAGAGCTCCATGCCCTTAGTGAAGACCAGTTATTCTATTTCCCAGAGATCTCTAGCATAGAGAAAATCTAGGGTTCACCTTGGTTTCAATATCTGCTCATTAACTCTTTGCTATACTCAGAGTCTGCTCTTACTTTTTCTTTCAGATTGAAGCATTTTCCAGTGTTCAGTCTATGTTTTCTTAGTCCAGGTCTCACTTGGACATTGATCATCTGAACAATGATAAACCTTTAAGTGCAGCTTGAGCAGAAGGTGTGTTCAAACCTTGCCCCTGACCCATATTGATTGTGTGATTTACTGAATAAACTAACTAAACTTTCAGTGCTCCTCTTAGATGCATCTAGGTGGCACAGTCAGGAAGATCTGAATTCAAATCTGACCTCACATACTTACTAGCTGTATGTCCCTAGGCAAATTACTTAATGCCTATTTATCTTAGTTTTCTTAATTATAGAAGAGAGAAAATGATGCTACCTACTTCCCAGGGTTGTTGTAAGGAGTAAATGAGATAATGTTTGTAAAATGCTTAGCACAGTATATAGCACACAGTAGGTGCTTAATAATGAATTTTTTTTCCTTCCCTCCTTCCCCACAACACCCCCCATCCGCACCCTCTACTCTAAAAGTCCATAAATTCTAGAGCAGGTCCTGATCTATATTGGTAAAAGGAGTCAGTCAGGAGTAAGCATTTATTAAGTCAGTCAGAGAGACAACAAGTATTTATTAGCCACCTACTATGTTCCAGGCACTGTGCTAAGCTCTGGGAATACAAAGGAAGGTGAAATAATGGGGGAGACAACATGAAAAGAACTATGTACAAACAAGGCATATATATATATATATACATATGTATATATATATGTGTATATATATATGTATATATATATATATATATTCAGTATCTATTTTACCTATTATCTATCTTCTGAAATTGGAGATAATTAACAGACGGAAGGCTTTACCAGAGATTGAGAATAGCTCTCTGAAGAAGGTAGGATTTTAGTTGAGACTTGAAGGAAGCCAGGAGGTAGAAATAAGGAAGGAGAGGCACTGGGAACAGCCAGTGAAAGTGCCTGGAGTTTAGAGATGAAGTGTCTAGTTTAAGGAACAGAAAGGAAGCTTGATGATTACTAGATTACAGAATGCTTGTGTATGTGTATGCATATATACACACAGGCATACATACATGTATGCATATATATTGTGTATGTGTGTGTACATGCACACATGTACTTAATGAATAAGAAGATAGAAAAATGGGAAGGGGCCGGGTTACTAATTATATAATAAGAGCTTAATAAATGTTTATTAATTCAGCCAAAATCCAGTACACACAAACCTTTAGAATAGATTTTCTGAATGTTCTTCTATGAAGAAGAAGGGAGAGAGATAGTATTTTTTTTCCTTTTGCTTTCCTTGGAGTAGGAGGAACAAAGGAGAGACATTTTACACTTATTTGTGATCTGAAGGGCATATCATTACCTAAACAGCCCAGAAAGGGGAGTTAGAACAACTTTTTTTTTCTTTTCTTAAAGAGGACACAGGGGTCAGTACCTCTCACTTCACTGGTATAGAGAGTTTCCAGGTTGGAAAGCTTTTTCATTCTTCAGTCATTGCAGATTGTCACCTATGCTGAAACTTTCAGTCTTGGTGAATTGTTTGGGGCACAGAGAAATAGCATGATTTGTCTGAGGCCACACAGTATGTGTCCGAAACAGAACTGTGAACTTGAGTCTTCTTAACCCTAGATCCATTCTCTACCCATTGAGGACATGTTTACAGGGTAAAGGAATCTAAGCAGTTGGAGATTCAGTAATCTGTGTCTTGGGAGCCACCACTGAGGCCTATTATGTTTTGCATTTTTAAACAATTTGCAGCTAAACAGGGACTCTGGCTATTTCTTGTTGCTCCAAAGCCGAGGACATCTCCTGGCAGTTTGGTTTTCTTTGAAATTGAAATGAGCCAATTGATCCTTGGCTGGAAAACCTCCAGTCTCTGGGTTCCACTGGGTGGAAAGACGGGTTATGTTAAAATCGGGGGGAGCTGAATGCATTTGGCCTCTCTTTACTTCCTTCCTCCATTCTGCATTTCTGAAGTTTTGTTTCTTTTCTGGTGTTCTCTTTCCAGTTTCTCATTCCACACTGGGCTTGCGGAAATCTCTTTCGATTTTTTTTTTTTCATTCCTTATTTTTTATTTTTTTTATTTTTATTTTATTTTATTTTTTTTTATATTTGAAACATTTAATGTTACGACCTCGAATTTCAGATCCATTTCCTTCCTCCCTTGTCACCCATTCCTTCTTGGGATATAAGTAATTCAGTATATGTTATACATGTCTGGCTATGCAAAACATTATCATAGTAGATATATTGTTCAAGGCTGCTTATAATTCCCTCCCACTCATCCCACCCCCCACCTGGTCCATTCCCTACATGATCCTGTCCCTCTTCTATAGTGGGTACTTCCAACCTCCCCTCACCCCAAGGATGCCCTCCCATTCATCATCTCTCCTCTCATCCCCCTTCCCCCTATCCTGCTGCAGGTTGAGATATCCCATTTAGTATGTATGTCATTTTCTCCCTGAACCAAATTCAATGTGAATGTGGTTTGCCTTTTTAGCCTTCCTTATTCTCCCCCTCCTTTGCACCCACTTCCCTACATGAGATAGTTTACCCTACCATGTCTCTCCCCATCTCCTCTTGCCACTTTCCTCTCTCACCTCATAATTTCATCCCTTGAGTACTCTCCCTTCCCAACAAAATCAACCTATGCCCTCTATCCATATATAACTGTAACCATATACACACACATTCACATATGTATTCGTATGACCACACCCCCTTCTTCCATTATTTTCATAGTGGGAAAGATATAATCAGTCACAGATATTGCTTTTCCATATAGGAATGTAAATAGTTCAAGTTTGATAAGGTCCTTTTGATTTCTTTTCCCTGATTACCTTCTCAGGCATCTCTTACTTCTTGCGTCTGGATGTCAAATTTTCTATTCAACTCTGGTTTTTTCCTCAATAATGCTTGAAAGTCCTCTATTCCACTGAATGACCATATTTTCCCCTGAAACAAAATACTCAGTTTTGCTGGGTAGGTAACCCTTGGGTTCATTCCCAGGTCTTTTGCCCTCTGGAATATCATATTCCATGCCCTTCGATCCCTCAGTGTAGAAGCTGCCAGGTCCTGGGCTATTCTGATTGTGTTTCCACAAAATTGAAATTGTTTCTTCCTGGCTGCTTGTAGTATTTTCTCCTTGATCTGGGGATTCTGGAACCTGGCTATAATATTCCTGGGAGTTTTCTTTTTGGGATCTTTTCAGGAGGTGATCTGTGGATTCTTTCAACCTCTATTTTGCCCTCTGGATCTAAAACATCAGGGCAGTTTTCCTTGAGAATTTCTTGAAGGGTGATTTCTAGGTTCTTTCCTTGATCATGGCTTTCAGGTAGTCCAATAATTTTTAAATTGTCTCTCCTGGATCTATTTTCCAGGTCAGTGGTTTTTCCCATGAGATATTTCACATTGCCTTCTAATCTTTCGTTTGTTTGGATCTGCTTAACAGCATCTTGATTTCTCATAAAGTCACTAGCTTCCATTTGCTCCAGTCTAACTCTGAAGGAATGAATCTCCTCAGTGAACTTTTGAGATTCTTTTTCCATCTGGCAAATTCGACTTTTTAAGGCATTCTTCTCCTCGTTGCCCTTTTGGGCCTCCTTAGCCATTTGAGTTAGTCTATTTTTTAAGGTGTTATTTTCTTCAGTCAGGCTGTTGACCCTCATTTCATACTTTTCCTGCATCCTTCTCATTTCTCTTTCTAATTTTTCCTCCACTTCTCTTATTTGATTTTTAAAGTCCTTCTTAAGGTCCTCTATGGCCTGCAACCCGCTCATGTTTTCCCCTGGGGCTTTTGGAGCAGGACTTCTGACCTCACAGTCCTTTTCCAGCTCTATGCCCCCAAAATAGGAGTCTAGGGTTGCATTTTTCTGTTTCCTTTGCCTTGGCATGTTGCCACTTAATTGCTTGAGTTTTGGGCTTGTTGCCACACTATGGCTTTAAGGCCAGATAGAGGAATTTTCGTCCCGAACGTGTGGGGGGCAACTTCCGTTTCTGGCAAGCTATAAACCCACCCACAACTTCCACCCTAGATCACAATCCAGATCCAGGAGGTTAAAGCAAGAGCGATTACCCCCCAAGACTGATCGCTGGATCTCCCCACGATTTGTAGGCTGGGAGCCGGAAATGCCTCTGAAAACTACACAGTGGCCTGTCTCCTCAGCAGCTTCTAGCCCCCAGGGGAGGGAGCTGACGCATTCCCAAATACAGGTCCCAAAGTCCATAGGACACTAACCTCTTACTTTGTCCTAGGCAAGTCTATGTTGATAATTCTGGCGTCTCCACAGTTCCTGGTGTTCTGGGGTTCCTCCAGCCGGCTGCTGGCCCTGCCGCCCTGGGGCTAAAACCTCGGCTCACGTGGACCTGGGCTCGGCTCGGCTCCTGGGCTCTGCGTGCTGCCGGCTCCCAGACCACTGCGCTGGTCCTTCCTGCAGGGTGCTGGGCTGTCCTCAGCGGGAGGTTAGCTTCTCTGTGTCGTTCTGTGGGTGCTGGGGCTCCAGAAGATTTTCAGAGTCCTTTTTTACATAGTTTGTGGAGAATCTGGGGGCAGAGAGGCTTGGACGAGCTGTTTCTACTCTGCCATCTTGGCTCCGCCCCCCGATCTCTTTCGATTTTTGAAAGCAAAAACAAACTAAGACACCAAAGATGCTGCCCCCCTGGTGGAAACTCAGTTGGAGATTAAAAGAGGATCACAAAATTTAAATGCTATGTGGAAGACATGTTTTTATACAGTCAGCTGCCTAATCATATAATTCCCAGAGTGATAGCAGATAGAGAATAAATTCCACATTTTTCCAAGGTCAACAGGAAAATGACCTGTAGTACCTCTTTTCTCTGGGAAAGATAGTACCATGACTAAGCCAACAGTGGTTCTGGAGGAGGAAGTGAGGCTGGTGACTGCACAGCCTTCACTCACTTAAATCCAATTCATTTGCATGTCATTGCATCACCTCCCTGAGGTCATGGTCTTCTTCTAGAATGAAGGACAAACAACAATAACAATAACAGCAACACATTTTAGACATCGTTCTCACAAATTCTCACAGATGTCTAAAGCATGCATTAAAACTTCTTCCCAGCTAGGATATACAGTAATAATAATGACTTTAATTCTTCACAAAATTCACTGTGGGAGGCTGTATACCGATTCTAATTATATCGCCTTTATTATAACTTACTACATGTACTACCTTGGGCAAATTACTCAGTCTTCCCAGGCCATAATTTCCTCACCTGTGAATTGAGGTCTCTATGGTTCATGAGGTTCCTTCCAGCCTTAGGATCCTCTGAGCCAACTACATCCTCTGATGGAACTGCCTTCAGAAAGTCACTAAGTTGTTGATACCCTTTGACCCAGTGTTCCCACCACTAAACACAAATTCCCAGAAAGTCAAAGACAGAAAATACAGTCTTATATATGATAAAATATTTGGTGCAACATTTTTAATTCTGGGGGTAAAAAAAATACAATTAAAAAATTCAGCAACAAAGGGGATGACTAATGACTGTGGAGTACCTGAACAAAAAAATACAATGAGATATTATTGTATCATAAGAAATAGATACAAGGAATTCAGAGAACTATTGAAATTATTGAAAGACATGTAAACTGATGCAGAGCTAAGTAAAGAAAATGATATTCACAAAGACCACAATAACATAAATGGAAATTACTCTAAAAGGCAGCTAGACTCTGACTAATTCTTGATTCAAAATAACAGGGGATGGAACACAATTCTTTCCGATCAGTAGTGAAGTGGAGAGACTAAAATATCTCAAGTTGTCAGACCTAGTTCTTTTGTTAATTTTGGTTAATGGTTTTCTGTTGTTAGTAGAGGGTGTAATGACATTGAGGGTATATCAGGAAATCACTTTGACATAAAAAAGTATCAATAAACTTAAAAAGAAAAGAAAAAGGACTACTTCAGGATCAGTTGAGGAACCATACAAGAAAGCTGATTTCATCACTTTATTGCATGATAACACATACACACACACACATATAAACAAAACATTCAATTAATAATTATCAATCACTTGTGATATATACAGAATTCTACTATACAAAAGAAAAAGTATGAAGATAAATAAGATTTAGTTCCTACTCTCAAATGGCTTATTCTCTAGCAAGATAAGTTACCCAGATCTGTTAACTACTAGATTTAATAGATGTGGCTCCAAACATCTTTTGACTTTCCAGAATTCAAGAACAGTTTAAAGAGTGGAATACTTGACATAAGGATATTAAAAGAATGCTCCAAAAGAGAAGACCTAGAAATGTTTTGAATAGTGACAACACCATAGAAATAGTGAATGGACTCCCCAAAGAATTACTTTGAAGGGACTAATGTACATTCTTTTTTTGCTTTTGTTTTTTTTTGGAGGGCAATTGGGGTTAAGTAACTTGCCTAAGGTCACATGGCTAGTTTTTTTTTGTTTGTTTGTTTTGTGTGTGCATTAAGTGTCTGAGGTTGGATCCAAACTCAGGTCCTTCTGACTCCAGGGCCGACGCTCTACTCACTGCGCCACCTAGCCACCCCACTAATGTACATTTTTATTATAAATTCAGGTATATTTGTTAAAAATGTTTAAAGATGAAATATGATAGGATAAAGGATAGGATAAATAGGATAAAGATGAAAAGCAGATTCTTCATGCAAATGCAGTTTTTCTAAATTAACTTGTATAAATAAATATCCAAACAATATTTCAATACTGGAAATTGACAGAAAACAAAGCTAATGACACTAACACTATTTCTTAGACAAGGTTAACCAATGCAAAAGAGTAGATAGTAGAGGAGGCCAAAAAAACCTGGAACATACTACAACCAACGAATTTTATTGTTTTGTCAAACAGAGAGAAAGGGCAATGGAGCAACACTGGTTTATAGAGCAAACTCGTCAGAAAAACATTACAGATATGAATAATGCCTCCTCATAAAACATCTATAATTTGTTGAGGTGATAAAAAACTAAGAAAGCTTGGTATGAGACACAGCTAAGCCAAAAGCATTTTCAGAATAAAGTGGGTGAACAAAAGTAAATTTAACAGAATGGATCCATTGGGATTTCTGTTAAAAGTTATGCTGAACTTGTTTTTGTTGTTTAATCCTATAGTTGTGTTTGACTCTTTGTGACCCCATTTGGGATTTTCATGGCAAAATTACTCGAATGGTTTGCCATTTCCTTCTTCAGCTTATTTTACAGATGAGGAAACTGAAAATAAAATGGGGTTAAGTGACTTGCCCAGGGTCACACAGCCAATAAGTGTCTGAGGCTAGATATGATTTCAGGTCCTGGTTCCAGGCCTGGCACTCTATCAACTGCACTGTATAGCTGTCTCTAGCAAATATCAAATAAAATGAGTTAAACAGAAAAAGAGGATTGCATATGAAATTGTAACCTCTTATTACAGTAGTCTTTTCCTTTTAAGGATATAATAAATTCTACATATATTATGCAAGCTGTCCTGTTTGTCTCTTTTCTTCTGGCTTTCTTTCTATTTTCTTTTGTATATTAAAAAATGCTTCAATAATTCTCTTTTTTTCTTTCCTTTTTCTTTTATTAACTTTATTAATAACCCTGCTCTCCTTTCTACTTCTCTATTCCCATTTAAAAGAGAAAAAAACAAAGAAACAAACAACTTGTTAAAATGAATTCCCCCACTGATCTTGTCTGAAAAAGTTCATCTCATCTTCATTTCTATCTGTCAGGTTAATATCATTGTTTATCCTCTGGAATCATTGTTGATGAATACAATCATTAGATTTCTTTATTCTTTCAAAGTTGGCTTTCTTTCTAATTATATTATTATGTAAATTTGTTCTGTTTCTGTTCATTTTTCTTAATATCAGTTGATACAAATCTGAAACCATCCTTTTTATCATTATTTTTTTACAGCAGAGTTTTGTACATTCATGTACCATAACCTTTTTCTCAATTAATAGGTATCTTCTTAGTTTCTAGCTCTTTTATTTTTTAATAACAAATAGAGCGGCTATAAATATTTTTGTACATATGAATCATTTCCCCTCTTTCTTTGATCTTCTTGGGGACATAGACCTAGAAGTGGTGGTACTGCTGTGTCAAAGAGTATCCACATTTTAGTGTCATTTTGGGTATAGTTCCAAACCACTTTCCAGAATGGAAATGCCAATATATAGTTCCACCAATAGTTTCTCAGTATGCCTGTTTCCCCAAAGTCCCACCAACAACTGTCATTGTCATTTTTACTGATCTAATAGGAATAAAATGGTGTTGTTTTCATTTGTAGCTCTCTTATCATTAGTTATCAGGATACTTTTTCACATGTTTGTTGACTGGGATTTCTTATATTAAGAACTTATTGTCCATATTCTTTGATCTCTGTTGAAATTTTTCTAGTGATATGTCCTCATTACTGATGGTAGTAAAGTCACCACATTTTAATTCTATTGACTCAATACCATGTATACTAGTTGAGGAAGGAATGAAATCAGAAAAAAAAATGCCTCAACTGGATCAAATTTGTACAGAGGAAATGCATGCCGAATGAAACCCAATTTCAGTGGCCCTCAGGGATCAATTTTCAAGATAAATCAGAAAAGTTGTAAGTCCCCTTCCTCCTCCCTTTACCCCCAACTTGCAAAAGGGTGAATCAGGAAGTCATTAACAACTATTCTTACTCCTTTCCATGAAATCCTTATGAGAATGACTTGCACATGCATCAAGAATATCATTGATAAGGGTCTTCTCAAGGTATATTTCACAGACATTTTAAAATTATACCTGACTCTATGAGGAATGTAACTAGGACGATAATTTTGTGCATAGATTTGTCTAACTATCTTAGACATCAATCTAAAGGGAGGATCATAGGATCACAGATTTTGAGTTGAAAATGGTTCTTGAGTGGTCACCAATGTCAATCAATTTATTAATTTTTTTTAAATAAAGAAAGAGGCTCAGAGAAATTTTATGATCTGCTCAGTGTCACATACGTAGTGTCTTAGGAGAGATTCTAACACAGGCCTTCCGGACTCCAAGTCTAGCATTCTATCCACTGTCCCCATGAGGGAACCAAACAAAGAGACATGTACGTGCCCATTTACATTTGTGAATGTTATGGAGAATGTCTTATATGGAGTAAAAATGGAAGAGTGATTCTCTGTTTATGGCATGGTGACTTTGTGCTGACTGCATTAGACCTTCACAAGGTTTCTTCAGTGTCATCTATGGCATTCAAAACAAATGTGCCTAAGTCCCCATTACAGAAAAACAAAACAGATGAATAATATATATTGCCAAGATCATGACTCACAACTGATGTGGTGTCTCATTGAATGAATCCAAAATATACCTCTCTTGGGACATAAACAATTAATCAGGTCCATAAATGAGTAAAAGGGGAAGATTCGGTTATATTGCAATTTGGAAACTACACAGCAAATGATAACAAGCTTCTCTTTAGAAGTCGCACTTTTTAACACTAGTATTTTTTTTTTCAGTGAGACTGGGTAGCCACAAATAGTGTTCTCATCTTCATGTGATATAAAGTATAAGGTAAAAAAATATAAGGTGGGTGTAAATAGCATATACCTTAGTACCTAGAATGACTTATTTGTGAACAGTGAAATAAAAACCATCTTCAAAAATGTAAAATGAATGAGAAATAATAGGTTGACTACCCAAGTCCTTCCTTAGTATCCACAAAAATATAGAAAACAAATAGATTAAAAGCTTTGGACAGCTTACATTTTTTTTTGATTACTCATGCAATCCCTTTGAATTTAGTGATGGAGATTATTCTCCAGAATTCCATTTGGAGAAATGAATAGTCCCTAAAGCAATATGACTTCCCAAGGCTCATACTGCACCCTATTGATTTAACTGAGTGGAGAACTCAGTTTCCTTTTTGACACCTAATTTGTGCACAGAATTTGCTAACTTTTATTGTTTTCCAGATTTACATTGATGGTCTCTATAAAGAATCATAAGGTAGAAAGGGATCTTTGATATCATCTTGCTGAGTTTCCTACTCCCATGTATGATACCCTAAGTGGACAGAGGGCATAGCTTAGAAGGGCCAAGTCTCCCACTGTATTCAGGGCCATCTCCAGTTGTCCTGATTTCTATCTCGATACTGGACCCAGATGACTCTGGAGGAGATAGTGAGGCTGGTGATTTTTCACAGCCCTACCTCACTTAAATCCAATTCATTTGTATGTCATGGCATTATCTCCCTGATGTCATGATCCTCTTTGAAAACAAAGGACAGGGGCGGCTAGGTGGCAAAGTAAGTAGAGCGCTGGCCCTGGAGTCAGAAGGACCTGAGTTCGGATCCAGCCTCAGACACTTAACGCACACACAAACAAAAACCTAGCCATGTGACCTTAGGCAAGTTACTTAACCCCAATTGCCCTCGAAAAAGCAAAAAAAAAAAAAAAAGGACAAACAACAACGACTATAACAACAACAACATCCATGTAGGAATACCCTCTAAAGCAATAGTGTCAAATTCAAATAGAAATGGGGGCCACTAAAACATACATAAAGATACCTTTGGGCCACATATTGACTTATTTGCACAATGTAGCATTATCTATGTTTTCTTATGTTTTTTAAAAATTTATATTGTCAATTATTTCCTAGTTAACTTTTTTTTTTTTTTGCTTTTTAAAGGATAATTGGGGTTAAGTGACTTGCCCAAAATCACACAGCTAGTAATTGTGTCGAGTGTCTGAGGTCAGGTGCTCCTGACTCCAGGGCCAGTGCTCTATTCACTATGCCACCTAACCACCCTTACCAATTAACTTTTAATCTGATTGGGACACACTCAGGAATGGTGCAGGTCATATAAACCACATTTGACGTGTCTGCCTTAAACATTCCCTGACAAGGACTCACCCAGTATTGGCTCTAATACTCTCAATCACAGAGAGCTCTCACTATTTTATTCGAAAGTTAATTACAGTTTATGATAACTTTAATGAGAGAGAGAGAGAGAGAAAGAGAGAGAGAGAGAGAGAGAGAGAGAGAGAGAGAGAGAGAGAGAGAGAGAGAAAGAGAGAGATCGAGCACCTTATTGTAAGCTTCTATAGAGGATCCTCTGTGTGGTTCCTTTTTAGACAAACTACCTGTCTGGATCTTGGCCCCTGTGACCATGTTTCTCCTGTCAGGACTACACCCATGTACTCCTAGCTAATTTTGGGTTTTATGGAAGGATTCAATTTGTCCATGTTAGAATCAAAAGATAAGAGATTTAGAACCAGAAGGAACCTTAGAAGCCATCTAGTCCAGTCCCCACATTTTTTTTTGCTTTTTTTTTTTTTTTGGAAGGCTGTTGGGGTTAAGTAACTTGCCCAAGGTCACACGGCTAGGTTTTTGTTTGTGTGTGCGTTAAGTGTCTGAGGCCAGATCCGAACTCAGGTCCTTCTGACTTCAGGGCCAGCACTCTACTCACTGCGCCACCTAGCCGCCCCCAGTCCCCACATTTTTTAGATGAAGAAACTGAAGTTCATAGAGATATAGTGACTTACGCAAGAGAGCACAACTAGTAAGTGAAAGAAATGGTGTTTGGACTAGGGCTTTCTGTCTCCAAATACATTGCTCTTTCCATTGTTCTTTGATGCCTCTCTAGGCTTTTAATCAGTCAGGAAGACTCTTGATTACCATGTTGGATTCCAGTCATCTTACTACCAAATCACACATCGGCACATAAATATTTAATGAATGTTACATATATACATAAATGTATATATGCATACATGCATATACACACATTTATAGTCTTATCCTTCTCTACCCCAAATTGGGGAGGGCATTGAACATTTTTGACTTAGAAGTTTTCAGATTGTCTCAAAAATTAGAACATTTAACCCAACACCTAGGTTTGCCTAAAGTTCAGATTGCAACCTATGCATGTCTTCTCATTCTGGGCGATTTTTGTCCAAATTGTTGGATGATGGTAATGAGCTCTAGTTACAAGGTAATAGCAGTAATGAGATTCAGTCACTCTAGATGAACGCCCGCCCCCCCCCCCCCACCTCCCTGGCAAAAAATCAAAGTCCAGATTTCTTAAGTGTGCTTTATCTCGAGCATCAGCTCCCGTAAACTGATTCCAAGGGGCAATCCCAGTCATTGTACCTTCTCATCTAAGGAAAGGCACAGTCTCAGGAGTACTAGCCCTTTGACCTGCTGATCAGATGAGGCATTACTCACCCTGTCACCAGCCCCACTGACCCTGGCCCACTGCCGATCTGGGAACTCTGAAGCCTGGGACAGCAGTGCTGCCATATGAGTAAGACAGGATGCTCGTTGGGATGAGGGGCGGGGTGGAGAGGGAGGATGATGCAAAACGGCTTGATGTAGCCCAGGACAAACAAATATTCTGCCTTTGGCTTGTGCTCTAAAGGAAATGTGGATGCACTCTGTGATGAAGGATGGAGAGAACAGCCAGATGTAGGGGAAAGACAGCAGTTTGATTGCAGGTGTCTGAAGTCATGCTCTTGGTAAACCAAACAGAGTATGCCTCAGTGGTGATAGAGGGTCTTACCCAGACTGCTGATAGACTCAGTCTCTCCCATTGACGCAATGAGAGCTTCAGGATTACTTGTTCAGAAACAGTACTAGGCTCACAGGAAACTCAGTCATACCCATTGTATATCCAGAGCAAGTTATGAAAGGGGATTCCAGACAATCAAAGAGAAAGAAATTCTTGTTTTGTCTCAAACACCAAACTATCTGAGAGATAGACCTAGCTGTAAGAATCTATAAAAATAGTTCAAGGTTTGAAAGAGAGTTACCAATTTTGGGGTTTTCCCCCTGTGAATGAACCATACAATTGACTCAATTCAATTATAGTGAACTGCAATGGCCAAAGTACTAGACTTGGAGTCAGGAGAGACATGGGTTTGAATCTCATTTCTGATACTCATTAACTGTATGACTTGGGCAAAGGCATCTAACCTCCCTGAGACTCAGCTCTAAAACAGAGATAGCAATGTCTAGCACCTGCTTCCCAAGGTCACTGTGGAGATCACATGAGGCCATGTCAAGTCAAATTAGGTCATTAAGTACTTGACAAACTTTAAAGTGCTCTATAAATGCCAGGTCTTATCATAACTTTTTATGAAACGGTTGTTAGTACCCTTCCTCTCCCTACCAAATTACTTTGTATTTACTTCATATTGATATTGATTTGACTTATCTCTATATGAGAGGCAGGGTGACTGTAGGGGATAGATGGTTGACCTTGGAGCCAAGGAAGTCTGGAGTTCAAGTCCTATCTCTGACCCATACTGAGTATGTGACCTTAGGCAAGTCACTTAACTTCTATGCTCTCTAGAAAATTTTCCAACACATGGGTTCTTATGGATAGATTTCAGGGAGACTGTGAAGTTGGATGGGGAACACAAGTCTTTATTCTTACTAACCTTTAACTGAAATTTAGCATTTTCTTCAATTATGACCACAGGAACAAAGCTTTATTTTGAGAAAGTACATATATTTCACCAGACGGCTTCCTAAGAGATCTAGTGCATAGAAGTTGCACAAAAGATGCCAACCTGCCTCGGTAGAGGAAGCTCCCAACAGTAGTTAAAGTATAGATCCAGTTTCTGTTCTCTTATCTGTGTTCACTTGTAGGATGTGACTTCTTGAGGATGGTAATTGCTTTGTTTTTGTACCCCATCATCTAACCTGGTGCCTGACACATAGTAGGAGCTTAATAACCGCCTATTTAATGAATGAATAAATAGGTGTTTCTCGTGTCAACTTGACTTAAGAGAAGAAATTCCCAAATGAGCTTATTTGATTTTCTTTTCTGTTTCATAGCTCCAGGAGATGCTTGTCTCAGATGGAAGGAGACACAGAGGGAGTTTGTAATCACAGTCTCCCTCAGCCTTCCATGTGATTCAAGGCGAGCCCTCTGTCTGAAATAATAAACATCTTGGAGCAGCCACAATCTCAGTTCCTGACAGGATCTGCAGTGGGAGAGATCAAACGTCAGAAAAAGCCAGCCAGGGCGGGTGCCTGTTTTAACAAGCAGTTTATTCCAGCTGTTTGGGCCTTGAAAGTCCATCCCTAACAGCTGGGACTTGGTGGCTTTAACAATACACCCTTCTTAGAAGAGTTCAAAGTGTTTAGTAGACATTGCTCCACAAGCAAAATCAGATTCTCAGCTACTCAGTTGTGAAGTCCTTCAGAGGGTACCTGCTCCAACTTATGACTGGGGATGAATTCCCAATTACAAAATTCCTGACAAATGGTCGTTTGGTTTCCCCTCAAATACCTGTAATGATGGGAAACTCACTACTTCCAGAGAGCCCTCTTCACTTTCCCATGGTTCTAACTCTTAGGAATCCTTCCCCCCACCCCCACCCCTATAGAGCCAGAATCTTCCTCCATATATCTCCATATGCCCCTCATTCTGCTCCCTGAGGATGGGCTTGTTGTTGGTTAGCTGTTTTAGAGTTGTGTTGACTCTTTGTGACCCCATTTGGGGTTGTCTCCACAGATATACTGGAGTGGTTTGCTATTTCCTTCTTCAACTCATTTTACAGATGAAGAAAGTGAGGCAAACATGATGAAGTGACCTGCCTGAGGTCACACAGCTAGTAAGCATTTGAGGCTGGATTTGAACTCAGGAAATGAGTCTTCATTTGGTGCTTTGTCCACTTTGCCACATAGCTGTCCCTGAGGATAAACAAAAGTCTAATCCCTCCAACATATAGCAGAATTACAGATACTTGAAGACAGGTATAATGCCCCATCTCTCCCCCAAGTCTTCTCTTTTCCAGGTCAAATGTAGTAGTAGTAGTAGTAGTAGTAGTAGTAGTAGTAGTAGTAGTAGTAGTAGCAGCAGCAGCAGCAACAGGAATAGTAATAAACAATAATAAGCATTTATATGATTTGTAAATAACTTTACAAATGTAAATTTTCCTTCACAAGTACCCTGGATGGTCCTATTATAATCTCCATTTTATAGATGAAGAAATTGAGATACACAGAGGTTAAGTGGCTTACCTAGACCCATAGTAAGTGCCCAAGGTCAAATTTGAACTCAGGTCTTCCTGAATCCAGGCCTAGTGCTCTATCCGCCATGACACTTAACTGCTACGTATGGCAAATTCCTTCAAATTGTCCTAATGCAGTCTGTTTACAGTGTTGTTACTAGTCATCTGTCTTCCAGAATCATTTTTCTTAGGCGTAGATCTGGTTATGTTACTTCTACATATGAAAAAACAAATTTTGGAGCTCTCCTGCTTCCTGAAAGTAAGGTTCAAACTCTTCTATTTGGTCCACACTCTAGCATCACTTGGTGGTTCCAATCTACTCTCACATTCCTCTTCTTCATGTATTTTGTGCTTCAGTCAAACTGAACTCTATTCTGCCTTTGAAAAACCTTGTGCACTCCCCTCTGCCCTTGTTCACACTCTTCTCCATGCTAAAATTCATTCCCATCCCTTCTTCCTACCAGTGTTAAATTCCTACCAATTTTCTAAAGCTAACTCAATTTCACCTCCTCTGGAAAGGCTTCCCTGATTTCCTAGGCTGTTAGCTTCTGTGACCTAACATAGCATTTTGCCTTTCTATCTCTGTTGGTGTATTATTCTTCTACTAGTCTATTAGCTCCATGAAGACAAAGACTGTCTAATTTAAACTGTCTCTTTCTTCTAGGACAAAGCACAGTGGTTGTACCCACAGTTAATACTTAAAATATTAGGGGGTGGCTAGGTGTCGCAGTGAATAGAGCACTGTCCCTGGAGTCAGGAGTACCTTAGTTCAAACAAATCCAGCCTCAGACACTTACTTACACACACACACACACACACACACACACACACACACACACACACATACACACACACACAGACACACACACACACAACTAACCATATGACCTTGGGCAAGTCAACCCCAATTGCCCTTCAAAAAGCACAAAAAACCCTTAAAATATTAGAAGAACAGAATTAAAGAATATCTTGAAGGGCAAGTCAGTTTTTGCCCAAGTACCTTGATCCTTCTTAAAATGATACAACAGATATTTACTAAGCAGTTACTCTGTGCAGAACTAAGTGCTAGATTAAGGTTCTAGGGACAATACATAGTTTAGATTAGGTCATGTTTCTTGCTTCTAGGAACTACCAGCCTAATAAACACAAGAGAAATAGCTGTAATATCGAGTATTACATGATATATTAATTGGAATAATAAAGATAGGGTTAGGGCCTGGATCTGTGATTTCATTGATATAGAGAACTCCATGAGAATACTCCTTCTATCAAGGTAGGTCCTCATGTTCTCTTCAATTTAAAGCCTTAAAGAGCTGCCTAGATCATGGAGAGGTTAAATAAATAAAATGGAGAACCCAGTGTCACATAGCTAGTATGTGTCAGAGGGAGGATTTAAAGCCAGGTCTTCCCAGTTTCAGTATTGACTTGAAGAATAATATATAATTATATTGTACATATATATATATATATTATGATAATATATAATGATATTGTACACATATATATTATGATAATATATAATAATAAATGTACGTTGTTGCCTGTTGTTTTTGTCGAGGCAGAGAAAACACAGAATATAAGCTCTCTGAGGGCAAGAATTATTTCATCTTTATCCTTGTATGGCCCAGGTTTAGCATATGGTCTGGCACCTAATAAAAGTTTAATAAGGGGGTGGCTAGGTGGTGCAGTGAATAGAGCACTGGCCCTGGAGTCAGAAGGACCTCAGTTTAAATACGGCCTCAGACACTTAATACTTACTAGCTGTGTGACCTTGGGCAAGTCATTTAAAACCAATTGCCCTGCCTTCCCCCCTTCAAAAAGCAAAAACAAAAAAAAAAGTTTAATAAATGTTTACTAGTAGAAATGAAAACATTGGATTGCAAGATGATATCAGGTCTCATAGTCACCTTTTGTCATATCAAATTGAAAGGGGTGTGGTTATGTGAATTCTGTAGAAAATGCACACCTGGTTTAATGAATGCACTTTTCCCTAAAAGGCCAGATTCATTAATAGAGAGGAAACTAGGAGAAAAATAAGGGGAAGAGAGGTGAAGGCTTATAGATATAGAATGTTTCTAAAGTCCTTTTCTGTATCCATCCACAGAAAGCTGGTTTGCAAGGACAGAGTCCTGTCTATAACCACTGCTTTTCCTAGAAGAATACTGCCCTTGGGCTTCTAGCTTTATGAAACAAAGAACTCTCATGGACAAAGAATCCTCAGGAATTCCATCCCTTAAGCAATGCAAGGGAAGAAATTGAATATTTTTGTCATCCTCCACTCTCCTGGCCAGCAGCTTTGGTCTTATTCCAGCATTCTGGGAGTTGACTGTGCCAATCCTTTAACATTTTCAGCTCCTATAATTAAGACTGTAAGTGTTGGAGTCTTCCCTCATCTGATTTCCTTGTTCTTCCTTCTACAACCAAGCTCCTTCTCTTCCTGCCCAAACACAGTCATCTCACTTATTTCTCTTAAGCTAACCCCATTGTTAGACAATTTGTGGCTGAAATTTCATTTTTCCCATTACTTTCTATGGAGGGATAAATCAGAGCTGGTGGATTGTGTTTGAGGAGTGGCCAGAGGAGCTTCCAGGGCCTGGTAAACAGGACATGGAGGAAGTTGGGGAGCTGGACACACACTGCTGTAGCTCTCCCCCTCCCTCTTGCCGTCAGGAAGCGCTGCGGAGCTGGGGGCCCAGGGAGCACACAATAATGTAGCGGAAAGCAGCATTTATAAATACTGAGGGGTCAGGGCCAGACCTGGCAAACAATAGGGAAAATGATGGTGGAGGCAGTAGGGGGAAGGCCAGGATAATTCTATCAGACTGACAATAACCAACTGAGGGCAGATAGGGATTGTAGAGAGGTGCTGGGAGGTGGGAGCAAAACAATGTGGGTTGCTATGTGATTCGATAACAACAACAACAGAAGGTAGTGGGGGCTGTAAACAGACAACGTGCAAGCACATTGTTTCCTCCAGAACTCTTCCCAGATCTCTTCCAGGTCTGTGTGGGCCAAGGGTCTCCTTCCTATTGTAGTTGCTAAAAGGACACCAATTTCTCACCAGTGGGTGTGTTTGAGTCCAGGTGGTATATGGGAGCAGTTACCATTTGTCCACCTTTCCTTCCAACCCCCTCTCTCATTTGTAAATGAAACCATCAGGGAACCTGGTACAGAAGGAATAGGGGCTCTGAAAGAGCCAGTCGGTCAAAAGGTATTGATTAAATACTTAAGATGTGCCAGGCACTATGCTAAGTATAGGAAATACACAGAAAGGTAAGAGACACTCTTTACTCTCAATGAGCTCACCATTTAATATCAGTCAGTCAATAAGCATTTATTCAGAAAAAGGTAAAAGACATTTTACTTTCAATGAGCTCGAAGTCTAATAGAGAAGACAACATGCAAAAAACTGTACAAGCTACCTAGGGATAGGAATTAATGAGTATCACGAAAGGCTTCCTGTAGAGTGTAGACTTTAGCTGAGACTCAAAGGAAGCCAGCAAAGCCAGGAGGCAGAGATGAAGTGGAGGAGTGGCCATGAAGATAGATTAAGCAGGCATTGCAGAACACTTAAAACTTGGTCAGGAATTGAAAATGTCAAGGTCATTCACACTGCATGATGAGCCATCACCAGCTGTCCTGACTTGTCTTACCACTTAACTTCAATGACTCTGGAAGAGAGAAGTAAGGCTGACAACTTGGTGCAATTCTGCCTTGCTGAATTCCAATTTATGCACAAGTCAAGTCATTGCCCCATTTGTCCTCTTTGAAAACACGGATGAACAAGAACCCACACTCACATCCTGAGATCTCCCAGGATCCATTTCAGTTGGTGGACATAAGAAGGAGCTAGAAAACAGTCCCTCATCTGATGGATGGGTAGAAGGATCTGGTGCCTTGCCCTTCTAGGGCACAATGCAGTCTACTTTGGAAATATCTGGAGAAGAGGGACAGGCAGTCATGTTGAAAATGATAATGAAAAGAGAGCAGGCCTCTGAATCAAGACTTGCCTTCAAGTCCCATCTTGGGCATCTATTGGATGTGGGAACCAGAGCAAATCTCATCACTTAATGCCCCAGGAAATTCTCTAAGACTATAAGTTGCAGAACATCTACAGATCTGCATTAGAAGTTTCCTCATAGGAAGCTCCTTATATCCATGAAATCTCATGTTGTAAGAACTGGCCTACCCTAAACTCATCCCCCATGTGGAAAATGCCATGTCCTGCCTCCAGCCTTCTGCTGGCCTACTGCTCCAACATATTGTAAGGAAGTGGCTATTTGTAAGATCATCTGTACAAAGGATTGGGACAAATTCTAATATGGACCTCCTACTTTTTCTAGTGACATTCTGGGTGACCTGGAACAAACAGTTTATTTTGTCTACCCTTTTAATTTTTCCCATCTGTAAAAGAGAAGGGTCAATCTGAGAATCTACAGGATCATGTGAAATTACCATGAAAGACATTAGATAAAAGCGTTATGATTTTGCTGTATGAGTAAAGCTCTGGAACCTCATTCTATACTGGGACAAGTAAATCATTGGGAATTATGTTATCTTTCAGCTTATCCCTGGACAAAGTACCAGAGCATTAAACTCAAAGATGAGAAAATTAGAGAATTTATCTTGGAGACGTGGGGTTTTTTTTATATTTTCTGGGTTATTTCATAGGAATGAGGGTGATTTCCTTAGAGAAGTGTCCATGGCATGTGAATATCACCCAAGAGGAAACTGTAAACTCTCTTCTGGCTCATTCTCCATCACCCAGTGACTGCTTCCTTGCTGGGAAGGTTCTGTCTGGCAGAATACAATTACAAGGAATCCTTGGTAAGCTACAACTAATGGAATAAGCTTCACATCTGCATCTCAGGCTAAATCAAGGAACATTCACAATCCCTAGAAATGGACTCAATGTTTATCCTCTCTTGGTGGTCTCCCAAACACTCTAGTGGCTCCTGTGTCAGTAACTGCTTTCATGGCTGTAATTCTGACTGTAAGAATTGTGTGCGTATACATGAATAAGTGAATGAAAAAGCATTTATTAAGTGCTGACTGTGTGCAAAGCACTATACTAAGGATTGTGGGGCTTTAAAAAAAATAAAAGCAGAGACAATTCTTTCCACCAAGAAGATCACATTCTAATAAGGGAGACAACATATATAGGAGTCTCACCTTCAAGTCAGACAGAAATGATCCTCAGGGGTCTTTGGAAAAGCAGATTTTAATGCCACTTCTTTAGTGACATTTCTACTGATAAAATCTGGTCTGATACTGAATGACTTGACATTGCCAAGGACTTTGGGTTCTAGAATCATGTTTCCTCAGGTCTTCATTAGCTCAGGCTTCCAAGGAGGCAGGGGCTGTAATGGCTACCAGTTGGTAACAGCTGGGCAGTAGTTGGATGTGGTGCTCAAGATGGTGGCAGGGGTTTGTACCCCTAGGAGATGCTGCCTTCTTATAAATACATATTCAAGTAATCACTAATAACAAAAGCTATGCATATATCAAGGAACAATGGTTAGAAAAATCATGAATGAGGGTTTTGTTTACATTCCTCTTATACAGAGTATCAGATTTGTAACTCTGGGCAAATCATTTAACGCCCTCTGACACTTAGCTTCTTCAACTATAAAATGAGCAGTACCTTCCTCACAGGGTGGTGGTAACAAAAGATTTTTTTTATATACCTGAAAGTGCTCTTATTATTGTTTTATTAAAAGCCTTAATTACAGGTGTTGGTACCCCCAAATATTTCCTGATCTAAGATCCCTGATAAGAAATGCAAGATGTTTTAAGATCCAAATAGTGGTTAGAGCCAGGAGTAACCAGAGCTAGTTGCATTTTTACAGAAAGGGCTCCTGTAAAAGGACACATCTTGGTATACTTATGTTGAAATCCTGTGACTTCTATGAAATGATCAAGAAATTTATGAACCCATTCCATTCTGATCCACTACTAACTGCTTTGAACGCTGGGTATTTTATCCTAAATTCTATTCTTCTTTTGATGATGGTACTTGGGGTAGAGTTTTAGTTGAGACCCTGATGACCTAGGACTCTATTCCTGGACTTAGCTTGAACCAAGGACATGTACCTTTCCAATTCAAAGTCATAGTTTACCCTCTCTGGAACGGTAATACAATTATTTGGCAGCTTCCCACTTCACAGGGGGTATTTTAAGGATAAATGAGATAATGTCTATCAAGGCCCTGGAGAGGAAGAAAATTTCTAGATAATTCCAAGGTACTATTATTTTTAGCTTGAACCTTTTGGAGTTCAGGATGTGCCAGTTAGCCAATCTTAGACCTAGAGAATTAGCAAAGAGCAACAAAAAAGCCATTTCGAGAAATCCCTCCTGCCCCAAGTGTAAGAATCAACGTCAAAGGAAACCGGAAAGTAACAGATTTACTAATTTACAAACCCAAGATGGATGATTTCAGGGGGTCAGCAGTGGTTTCAGGTTCACTAGAAGGGGCAGAAGTCCAATTGCCAGCTATCCAATTGATAATATAACTGAGGTTAAGTGACTCTTTATCCTGTACAGAATGGCAGGAAACATCTTTGTCACCCATGACTCCACGAGTGAGCCTAGCAGGGCAGAGTGGATGGGGAGGTAAGCATTTCCTGCTAAGATTCCAGAAAGGAGGCCACTCCTCTCCCAAGACAAGATCTCTAGCCCAGCACGCCTAGTAAGGCACGAAGCAAATCTGAGGAATGACAATAGGAACTGGTCTGCCCCACACTGGCCGGATCTGCATTGTAAGCACAGAGTATTTTAGAAATTAATAACAGGAACCTTGGAAAGATAGCTTACTTGGAGAAAGGTCTCAGAAATGCCTATACAATGGCTTTATTGATATCTTGGCTTGTCTTTTCTTCTCCCATTTATTGTATCAAGAACCCATATTTCTACATCCAAAGCTCTGCAACTTGGTATCAGGAACTAAGGACAAAGTAAGTCATGAATGCAGCAAATTAGAATAATATAAAATTTAAAGTCATATATCGTAAGGATTAAATTGATTTCCATATAAAGCCAGGGGAATAATCTTTAAATTTCAACTATGGTCATCTTGTCAATGATCACACGAACTAAAGGGAAGACATACAGAAAAGCTATATAAGGAATGAAATATATTCCTAGAGATAAATGGCCTTTAAGCTCAGTGCTTTAGCTAACATGTGGTGAATGGAGCTTTGCCTCAGGGTGCCAAAGTGGGTGTTGTATTCTCTGTATTCATGGAAGCCAATATCCCCACATGTCACCTTGGCAGTCTCCTAGTAGCAAGACTATATCTTCAGTGGGACAATCTTCTGTACCAACATCTCTGCACTCCCACTGTCCCCCTGTGACACAACACCTCCAAAACCTAACTTTTCTCAAGGCAGTTACATTTATCTATAGCTAATTAAGCTGTATTATTTTTCTGTTCGATCTGTTAATCAACCAATCCATAAGCATTTTAATAAATATGAGCTATGTACCTGGTACTATTGTACTAGGATCTAAAGATATAACACAAAAATGAGACAGTTATATTCTCAGAAAGGTGGGGGAGGGAGAATGCTATTATATGTTCACAGATATATAAATACAACACAAATCTAAAAAAACCTACAGTGATTTGGGGAGGGGACAACCTGGGGGAATCAGAAAATACCACTATATCTAAGGACAATTGGAGAAGGAAAGCTCACAGAAGAACAATCATTTACTCATCTTATACATGTATGTAACATTTTCAAGATTTCCTAGGTCATATATTATCAGCATGGTATTGTGAGAAAATACAAGACCTGAGTTGAGGAGACCTGAGCTCAAACCCTGGCCACAACCTTTACCAGTTGTGTGGCCTTGGGTGAATCACTCCCCCTTTTCTGGACCTCAGGTTCTTTATCTGTGAAATGGGGGTAATAATAGTTACACTAATGACCTCAAAGTGTTGTGAGGAAAGTGCTCGGTAGTAATGACAAACATTTGTATAATGCTTTCAGGTTGCCAAAGTGGAAAATTCAATATCTCATTTAATCCTCAGAACAAACTGGTGAAATCACTAACTATTTTACAGGTGAAGACACTAGGACTCAATGCCTAGGTTTGGATGGTTTGCAAGTATCTGAGGTAGCACTGCAAGCAAGGTTGTTCAAAGTACAAGGCCAGCCCCTTAACATGCCCCTGTGCTGCCTCTATTTGTAAATGTCAAGGTGGCATGTAAGCAGGATTACTGTTATTTGCTTTGCATAACAACATAAGCACCTCTATGTGAGAGGGAAAGCTGGCATTGGAACCTGATCTTTTGACCTAGTTCAGTGTTCTTTCCTTATAAGCCCAACATTTCATATATTTCTTAATTCCTATTTTTCCTCCATAATTTTTTTTATGATTTCCTACCTATTAGTGTCATTGCTTTTCCTATCCCTTGGAACAAGTGATCTCTAAACTTCAATTTTTCACTCTGTAAAAAAACAAAACAAAGTTTATGTAGATTTACTTATAGATTATATAAACATGCTACTATATTAATATATTGTACATATGACAAAATGTATGAAAATAGGAATTAAAAAGCTAAAATAGATAAATAATATTTCAAACATTTAAAATTTTATAAGCTGTACAAAAGCCATTGCAAAGTAAATTTTGGCAAACAAGGTTATTGCTGATGAGTTAATTATCACTAGTACAGTTTTATAGTGTCAAAGACCAGGACACACAAAGTACCATTCAGGATCTCCTCAGTGAATGGGAAAAGTTCTGGTAGGAAGTGATTTGATACTCAGAAATTATTTGAGGAACTTGTGATTTCTTTGCAGTGAGGTAGAGAGTATACTTAATACCCTAGTGAATAATCCCACAGCACTGCAGAATTTGTATCAACAAATTGCAAATTGGTCATGGTACTAAATTCCCATCTCTTAGACGTAATGAAACTAAGAACCCCCCCAAAAATCTTCATTCAAATTTGAATTTCACATCATTCCCAGCAGAGTGACTGAAACAATTATGCAAATTTTAGATTCAGCTACTTATACAGAAAGCTCACCTGAAATATTTTCTGAGTCTTCACCAGCCACCTTGCTTTCTACAAAGGAAAATATTAGATGATTCCATCCATATACCAGATATGAAAACATAACTATCATCTGCTGCAATCACTACCAAGGGAAAATTTATTTTCCTTAAAAGGAACTCAAATAAGTGTCTTCAAAATATCCTGGAATCTTTTCTTATACTAGGGTTATCTATTTAGGGACTAGTGTCTTATTGTTACCATGGCATGGCATGGTAGTATATCTCAAAATATATTTTAGTGAGAACAATGTGAGTAAATATACTTCATTATTTTTGAAAAATCTTTGTGTATATCCCAGAGTATAGGAAAGGTATGTAAATAATAACAGTTTGCAAGTAATTAATTATTCATTTAGTTTGTTCAATATAAATAAGTAGGTGAATTTCCTTTTTTCTTTTTTCTTTTCTTTCTTTCCTTCTTTCTTTCTTTCTTCTTTCTTTTTTCTTTTTTTTTTTTTTTGCTTTTTGGAGGGCAATTGGGGTTAAGTGACTTGCCCAAGGTCACATGGCTAGTTTTTGTGTTAAGTGTCTGAGGCCAGATTTGAACTCAGGTCCCCCTGACTCCAGGGCCAGTGCTCTATTCACTGTGCCACCTAGCTGCTCTGGAATTTCCTTTTTAATACTTTTTTTTTAATCAAAAGATAGTATAACAACCAATGAAAAGGTTAAAAAGAATCAAAGGCAAAAACTTTTCAATAGGAGTTGTATTTCTCCAGGCATGGTTATTGATTACATACAGTGCAATTAAAGAAATCAAAAATAAAATGTCTAACTTCAACTCAGGAGAAAGTTTTTAATGAAAATTCACATGATTTTTTTTCTTACACAGTTACACTTAATGGATACTATTATGCTTTAATTTCTTATTAATGTTTGGACATTTCAGTTGTGTTTTTGTATTACTGTGAGGAAGAGTTTGCATGCCAATTTGGCCTTGAATTTGGCAAGAAGAGTAATATAAGGCTGGAAAGAACATCTGGGGCTCGGTTGTAAAGGACATTCAAGGCCAAACAGAGGAGTTTATGTTTGAGTGTACTCAATAGAGCACCAATGGCATGTTCTTTGTGGAACAGAAGGGGGGTCATTGTCACTGGCTGCAGTATATAGTGGGAGTAAGGTGTAAGAAGACTAGAAAGGTAGGAGGAGGCTAGGAGATGAAGGATTTTGAATTCCAAATAGGATTTTAACATGTTTATAAGGTTTAATACTCTGTGATCCTTTTTAAAGATAATGAATACTTCTCTGACTAAGAGAAAAACAGCTAAGGCAACAAATTAATCATTCTGGAGGGTGGTGGGAGAAGGACAGTTAACTCTAGCTCAGATGATTTATAACAGTATGAGAGTGGGAGATATTACAAACCAGAGGCTGCCAGGGAGAAGATACCTGAAGCCAGGAGAGGAGGGATGGCTTTTTATACACCCTTTCCACATTGTCCATGGTTTTGAAGGGGGTATCCTCAACCAATAGGACACACTGAATCTACCAAGGAACAGATATATACATTCCAGATAGTCAAGGATACAGTTTTGTTCAAAAGGAAAAAGGAGCTTCAAGAAACACAGGACCCTTGGTGGCTGAGTAAGGGTGAGAGCAGACACTGTTTATCTAGTTGGGCAACCCATCCAGGAGAGACACTATAAGGGGAACTGTGTGAGGACCTTACAAAAAGGGAACCTGAAGTACCAGAAGTTGTGAGTAGTCTTTCCTTCATGTGCGTTCTTACTAAATTATCTTAAGAGTGAGTCCATTCTTCTCCATGAACACTGTGTAAATAGAGATAACACACCCAGGTATATGGCGTGGGGGAGGGTGTTCTATGAGTTTAGTGACTGATTATTAATTCAAAACACAGCAATGGAGGCCACTGAGCTACAGTGTTAGGAATGCTAATTTGTAGGGTTACAACTAGAGCCCAAGGTAGCAGGCTCCCTCTGCTTATCCAAACTGTGAATGCAAGTTCATGTTGGGGTAGTAGAGAGGGTAGTCCACCCAGATCATAAGATCACAGATTTATAGCTAGAAGGGGTCTTAGTAATCATTGGGTCCAACTCCCTTATTTTAGAGATGAAAAAATAAGACCTAATGAGGTAAAGTGAGTTGCCCATACTCATTTAGGAGGTAGAAAGCAGAGGTGGGGATAGAACTCTGATTCCCTGGTTCCAAATCTAGTTTGTTTCCACTCTATCAGGGATCTTTTTCATTAAACAATAAACTTTCAGACCAGGATAAATCCATTTCTTTGGTTCAGTGGAATGGGAAATGATTTTTCTGTCCTACAAGCTAGTTCCCTTGCTGCGCCATCTCAATTGACCCCCTCAGTACTCTGCTCATTTGGTAAATTATTGAATATTACATTGGCCATCAAATTCTGGTAATAATGCCCTGGATGACAAGAGCTCAGCTGTGACTGTTCTTCACCATTGCAGAATTAGACAAAAGTGACAGGGTTAATTCTCAACAGGACAAAAAGGTGTTGGAAGTGTGAAGAGATCGCTGCTCTGGGAGACACATCAATTATGCTCTTGACAGTCTAAATGGCAGTAGAGAAAGGGCTCTGTCTGTGCTTAGAATATTCCTTTCTTTCATCATCCTCCAGGCCTTTGATGTTCCTGATGATTTGAACCTGTAAGAAATCAAGATGTTTTCTTCAAACAGGAGCTTGGAAATTCCACTTGAGAGAAGTTTGAAAATGACAAGGTAGTGCAATGAGTTCTTGATGTTAAAAGAAAAAAGCCTACATTCTCGTGATCTCTCCCTGGCTAATTTGAGTCACCTGCTTTCTAGGCAAACCTCTCAAGAGCTTATCAGTAGAAGGGTGAATTATCAGTCTATCCAGCCCACAGAAAGGAGAAAGGTTAAATGAGCTTTAACATCATCTCAGGAAAATGACAATCTCTTTGTCAGGTCTCATTTTGGTGATAAATGTCAAGGTGGAGAGAGGCTGTGGCCTTCTTACAGCATGTGAGGGTGGCAGTGTGTCAATGGATCTTCTGGGATTGTGCATAAAGTGCATCCAAGTCTCAAGACAAGGCTGGTTTGTAATAGATGCCTCTCCCCCCAACCTATTTTGCTCTGTATGTGGGCTGGCTTCTCCTTCCACCCTCCCCAAATTATTATATTTGAAAAATAAGATCAGATTCTGTTCTGTTCTCCTCAAGGAGGATGGTCCTGGGAGGTGGAGGAGGATGAAGAGAGGTAAAGGGTAGGACATATGATTATGATGGAAAAACAAAAGCAAAAAACAAAAACTATCAGTACACACAGGTCAGCCCACATGCTTTAAGGGAGGAGAGGCCTGCTATAGCAGGTCAATAGAGAGCTCAGTCACTAGGTAGTAAACATCAGAGAAGGACTTAGTTTAAATCAGGAATGAAATAACAAGTCAACAACAGGTGTGAGGACCAGAGTGAATGACCAAAGAGTGTAGCCTTGACAGACACTCAGTTTCCCTCATTTCAGGGTCCCTTTGAGCTGGTAGATTCTGATGCTATTCACATATCCACATCCTATACTCTTGGCTGTAGCTCCTGTTTCAAGCAGCTTTGGACATGCATGACCTAGGGCAGGTATTTGGTAATTATTGATCCTATGACACTGAATTGCAAATTCAGGGAAGTGTACTGTAAGTAAGAAGGGATATATTTACATCAGGTGTAATTAACATAGAGAGGCATCTTGATGTAATGGGTGGAGAGCTAAACTTTTTTTTTGAAGGGAGGAGGGCAGGGCAGTTGGGGTTAAACTACTTGCCCAAGGTCACACAGCTAGTAAGTGTTAAGTATCTGAGACTGGATTTGAACTCAGGTCCTCCTGACTTCAGGGCTGGTGCTCTATTCACCGCACCATCTAGCCACCCTGAGAGCTAATCTTGAAGCCAAGAAGCTATGGATTTAAGCATTACCTCTAATACATTCTATTTGTGTCACTCTGGGTAGGGCATTTACCTCTTAGTGGTCTAGGCAGTTTACTGCATTTCTGGAAGGAGTTTCCTAACTGAGGAATTCCCTATACAAGTCCAGACCCCATTCTAATAATTATCATACTTTTCATTATCATTGTTACTGTTTTAAATCATTACTTCTTCCACAGAAGTCCTTATAGGATATCTTGTTGTGGCAAAAACATAATGCTGGCTTAGTGAAGCTTAAAGTGGTAGAAAGCAAACAAAATCAAGTCCTAAAAGATAGACTTTCAGTACAATTCTCATGACAGGCTATTTCTAGTGTTTAGGGATGGCATTGTCAATCAACCAATCAATAAATATTTCTTAAGCACTTACTATGTGCCAGGTACTATGAAAAGCACTAGAGATACAAAAAGAGGCAAAAGACAGTTCCTGCTCTCAGGGAGCTCACAATTTAATGGGGGAAATAACAATCAAACAAGTATACAGAAAGCAAGTTATATACAGGATAAATAGGAAGTACTTTACAGAGAGAAGACACTAGCATTAAGAGGAGATACAGAAAGCCTCTTGTATAGAGAGGGATTTTATGATGAGGAGGAGGGAGAGAATTCCAGGTATGAGGAACAGCCAGGGAAAATGTCTGAAGCTGAGAAATAGTGTCTTGTTCTCAGAAAAGCCAGGAGACCAGTGGCACTGGATCAAAAAATACATGGTCAAAAGTAAGGTGTAAGAGACTGGAAAGAGGAGGGGATGAGGTTTTGAAGGACTTTGAGTATCAAACAGACCATTTTGTGTTTGTTCCTGGAGGCAATAGAGAACCACTATAGTTTATTGGGGTTAGGGGTTTAACATGATCACACCTGCAATTTAGGAAAAAGTGAAACTTGAGGGAAGCCAATTTACTAGCAAGCTATTATAGTAATTTACGTGTGAAGTGATGAGGGCCTGTACTAGAGTGATGGCTATGTCAGAGGAGAGAAGAGGATGTATTTGAAAGATGTTACAATGGTGAAATTGACAGTTCTTGGCAACAGATTTGGATATAGGGGGTAAGGAATAGTGAGGTGTCCAGGAGAATTCCTAAATTGTGAGCCTGAGGGACTGAGAACATGATGCTGCCATCTATGGTAATAGGAAAGGTAGGACGAGTGAAGCTTTGGTGGGGGGGGTGGGTAAGATAATGGGTCCTATTTTAGATATATAGAGTTTAATATGTCAACTGGAATCCAGTTTGGAATGTTTGAAAGGCAGTTGTATATGGGAGACTGTAGGTCAGCAGAATTTGGCACAGAATAGGTAGATAGGAGAATAATCAGTATAGAGATAGAATTTCCGTCCATGGAAGCTGAAGAGTTCACCTACTGAAGAATTAAAGAGGGAGAAGAGAAGAGGACCCAGGACAGATTCCTGAGGGACCCCTCTGGTCAGTTGATTGACTACTAGGTGATGCATTTATTACAAAATATGTTTAATATATAAAGTATATTTAACCTACCTTCTGTGTCTACACCAGCTGGGCAGAAATAAGTGGAAAGGATGCTGAACATTCTATGGTTCTTGACCATTCACAATTGTTAATTTCACTTTTGGAACTCTAAATGTGAGGTCATTGCATAATGTCCGGTGACTTGGCTAGAGGTTCTGAACCCCCTAAGTATTGGCATTCTAGATATTATTTGTTAGACTCCGGGGATAGTGGCAAGAAATGGAGAAGGGAAGCTGTTCAGTGTCTGAACATGCTAAGGAGCTCACAGTTTCAGAGGTTCATTTAGGAGATTCAAGGATGCTGGGGATCAGTAGGTGGGGTGGTAAAGACACGACTCCCATAGATGTGTGAGTGTCTAAATTTGTTTGTATGAAGAGTTAATCTGGGTATGCAACAGAAGGAGGGAGGGAAAATTTGTTAGGGGTAGTCTGGCAGTCCTATGACTGAATAATTTATGCTTTCCAAGGTTGCTTGTCAATCTATTCAGGTAAGAAGAGGAACCACACATTACTGTGACTGCACCTTCTATGCCTTCTGTCCTGCTGGGCATAGCATGTCCCCTGAGGGAAGGAGGCAAGGGGCCATGCTAGTTATCTTCTATCTGCCCTAAAGGTCTCCCCTCTGCCTCAAAGCAACAACTACCATCTATGTCACCATAAGACAACTTCCACCTCTTGCTGCCATCCCAAATTCCTAATTGGGATGTGGAGGACCTCTAGTGCAAAGAGGAGCACTCTACTCTCTGACTGCACACCTTCCTTCTCTTGTGGTAACTTGACTCTGAGGAAAGAAGGAAATAGTGGAGAATGATTTTATTTCATCTGCTGTGAATTTTTGATTTCCATCTCCTGCTATGCCTTTTTCTAATTTCCACCTTTCAGAGGGAAGAGTAATGAAGCAAGGTCTCCCATCTGCTTGTCTGCCCTTGTCTCTCCCACACTTACCTACAGCCTGATCTCTAACCTCCATTGGGAAGAGTGGTACTTTCGACTCAATAATGAACATTCTTACCCCCCCCCCCCACTTCTTCTTCTTCTTTGTGGAGGGGGGAAGGCAGGGCAGTTGGGATTAAATGACTTGCCCAAGGTCACATGGCTAGTAAGTGTCTGAGGTTAAATTTGAACTCATGTCCTCCTGACTCCAGGGCTGGTGCTCTAGTCACTGCATCACCTAGCTGCCCCCAATAATAAATTTTCTTAAACCTTGTCATATTTTTCACACCCCAGTGATTCTTAAGCCCTTAGGTTATCTTCCAAAGTCCATTTCCCATCTCTTATCACCAATTTCTTTCTTCCCATTCCCTTCATCTCTTCCACCACAAAGTTTCAAACGAACGCCTCCTAGACCTTCCATTATGCCTTCTGGAACACTTCTATAGGCAACAAACTTCCCTTCATCCTTAATATTTTCTTTTCCCACTCCTTCCATCTACTAGCTATTACTGAAATCTGTCTTCCCCAGATGACATGGTCATCCTAATCACCCTTTCCAGTAGTGACTGGACTTTCATTCTCCTCAGCTCACTAATCACAGGATGGGAGTTGGAATATTCCTTGCTCTCTTCCCATTTATGGCACAATCCTTTCCTTCTCACTTGAACACGACAGGCAAGAAAAAAAATCAGAGCCAACAGCCAGGCCCTGACTAACTAGTGCCTTTTGAATGCATGCAGTCCTAGCTATTCAGACAATCAATAGGACATCCCTTCATCATGTGGTTAGCAGACAGAAACCAGCCACAGAGTATCTACATATGTTTTAAATCATGAAGCAGGAGACTTTCATCACAGAGTATCCAGTCTCTTTGGAAGCAGGCTCCTCAGCCCTTTCCATGTGGGGGATTGCATCAACTCCCTGATATACATTGTAAAATAGTTGCCATATCCTCTAGGTCAAAGAAGCAAGGAATGTCTATGTCATCAAAGAGTTAATTTCTTTGCCAGTCAGTGACACATGACAAACAAGAGTAATCAAGTATCAGCTTATATTCAAAGTATTACAAAGAATGGTGGGAAAAAATTATAAGCAAGATTACATTGCAAAATAGCGAAAAGAAGTAGAGTTAGAAAAAAAAAGCCTATAGATAGCATAGCACGAGATCCAAGTTGGTCAAATCATTTCATGAGAATTTGCACATGAAATTCAAAGTAGGACAAGAAAAGAGATGCCAACTAGATATGGACATTTTCACTAAATTCTATACTGAGCTATACTGTTTTCAACTCTTGTGGAACCATGTTTTGATTCAATGCTATATGAGGAAGTAGACATAGCACTTGCAACAAAGGTCAGACTCATCCAGATAAAGTATAGACCAAGAAAAATCCATGGAAGAGGTGACACTATTTTGAAGGGATTTAGGGATTGAATTTCAAGATATCTATAGACTCTTCTTA